>PVKS010001939.1:46147-128189 GCA_004027875.1 Aplodontia rufa
ATCCAATTCCATCCCTGTGTTTGTAATTCCTCATTTCCCTTTGGTAAACAAACATCGCCTCATATCTGCCCCTTCTCAGGACCTGGGCCGCTGGCTGGCAAGCACTGACATGTAGTCCTTGTCCGTGTCCTGAAGAGGCACATGGATCGTCCTTCTACAGGCATCCCTGGGCACTTCCTACAAAGCTGGTCCAGCCAGGACAGAGGCAGGACTGTATGCTGCTACCTGGGCCAGACGAGTTGCCCTAACCAAGACCTGCAGGAACCCTTCACGGGACAGGTCAGCTCGGAAAATGCAGCCTGCAGCCATTCTGGGACTCTGCAAGGTGTTTCCCTGCCTAGAGGCAGCTGCCACATCAAGCAGGAGAACCTGCCGCTGTCCTGCCCTTTTCCTGGGAAGGAGCTTCCTAAGAGGACACTTTCTAACTTCACCCGTGGCGCTGGGTGAAGGGGGAGGGAAGTGAAGGCCCATAAGGCCGTCACAGGATGCTCTGCAGGCATCCTCCAGAGAGAGGAGGCCCTGCTATGGGTCCAGTGAGACACAATGCTCCCGCAGTCTCTCTGTAGCTGTTGAGCCTGCAAGAGCACTGCCTTGAGCCCTTTGGGTTGGTGGCAAGGGACACCAGCAGGAGGCAACCCGTGAGCAACAAGGGCTAACAGAGGACCACGCGAGACTTCCTCAGGGACCTCAGATACTGATGCATGGGGATGAGACTTTGCCCAGATCTTAGGGAAAGAATGAATGCCCCAGGCGTAGTGCAAGGCTGGGCTGAGGGGGCCATGGAGTCACTTAATGTAATTAGTAAAGAACATGTGGCCTTACTTTGGATCCCAGCCAGGCCAGTGAAGTGGGCCATAATATACTCCTAAGAACAACCATCAAAGGGCAATGGAACAGGACAGGAAGGGGAAGTCAAGTGTGCATCTGGATGTCCCCTGGACCAGCAAGCAAGTCAGTCTTGCTTTATTCAGGTGCACAGGTGGCTTCCCAAATGGCCATGTACCTGGAGAATGCTCTGTACAGGCTGCCAGGCCCTAAGCCCCCTGCCATCAGTTAAGGAAGATATCAGCACAGAGCTTCTGGTGCCTTTGAAAATTCCTGGCCTGACACACACAGCGGCCTACGCCTGTAATCCCAGTGACTCAAGATGCTGAGGCAGGTAGATCACAGGTTTGAAGCCAGTCTCAGCAACTTAGCAAGACCTTCAGCAACTCAGTGAGACCCTGTCTCAATATAAAGAATAAAAAAAGGCTTGGGATGTGACTCAGTGGCAAAGTACCCTTGAGTTCAATCAGTACCGAAAATGATGAAAAAAAACCAAAAAACAAAAACAAAAACAAAACAAAACAACAACAACAACAAAAAAAACCCCTCGTGGCCTGACCTTGGAAGGGCGAAAACTGAGTTAAAAAGCTGAGGGATTCCCTGTTTTGTCCACAACAGCTGCAAGACACCCTCTCTCAGGGACAACTGAGTCTCTCTCTGCACGTGTCCTGGAAGGTACCTGCAGCCCCAGCAGGACGGCATGGTAGGGCTTTCTCGGCAGTCTGGTCTGTGGTGAAGCAGGGGACCTGGGGGCCCAGTTCAGGGCTTCCCTGATAGGGGGGTAATGAGAGGTCATCAGTGGAAGTTGAGTGCTCATTCTTTGGCCAGGATTTCCCAGTTCAACCCACCACGGGTTCTCCAGGAGGTCTGTGAGCTTGCTTCAATCTGCTAGCTATTAGGACTTGGGTTCAAGCATGGGTCAGGGACCGGCCTGGAAGCCTCCACCTCCCCATGGCTGACACTTCCCTGAGCGGCCCACTGGGTCTTGCAGGGTGTCCAACCCTTCCTCAAGCCCAAAGTGGCCAATCCTAACATAGGGCCAAGATTTCAGAACAACACTTATGGCACACTTAAAAGGAACAGGAAAGTCACCTCTACCTGAAGACTGTTTTATAATTGAAAAATCTTCTCAGGAGGAAACCTTCACACTCTCGCAGTGATCTTTCATGTTCTTTCCTTAGTCTTCACTGTTTGGTTTGGATTTCCTAAGCATTATTTCTTTTTTCCATCTCCTTTTTGCTTTCTTTTATAAGACAAAGATGCTGTGGGCTTTGCTTTAACTTGGTTAACAGCGATTCTACGGCAATGTATTAAATTTCTTTCTCCTAAGTCCACTGAAGTCTTTTTGGACTTGGAGGGAGCTTTTTAAGAAAGAACTTGCTCACTCAGCAGGATTCTCCTCCCACCCCAAGCTCTGGTTCTGACCTGGAAAAAATAAGAGTGAGAAAGAGCAAGCAAGAGAATCCTGCAGTCCTGACGTTCAGCTCTATAAACCACAAAAAAGGACCTCGCTCCAGTAACGTAATCATGGAGATTTCTGGCACCTTGTTCTTTCAAGAAAAATACATCCATCTGCTGGCACAGGGACCCATCACACTCAATCCTGTTCAGCATGGAGTTCCCGACTCATTAGTGCTGGAAAGCCCACAGTGAGGCCGGCCTCTCCCACTGGATGACGCCTCCCTGCAGTGCCGTCTGTAAACCCCACAGCTGCGATTTCACTTAAGGCCACTTCTCCTGACTCCACTGTACCTTGTTCCAGAGGCTTGTTCTGTTCTCATGAAGAGTCAAAATGGCAAGGATTCTTCAGTCCTGAAGAATAAATGTCTGTCCTAGAGCCCTGGTGAGTCTTCAGAGAAGCTGCTCTTTAGTCAAGGAACCTGGACCCAGAGAGCCTGTTCTAGCATAGAAGAGCTGGTGGCAGCTCTCCTGCCTGCCTGTTGAGCTGCCACCTCACCTCGGTGTCACTTCACAGCTCCCAGCGACAACTGGGCAGCAGAGTTTTGCCTGCCACCATCCTGGGACCTCAGGCCTTTATTACTGGTGAGACCAGCATAGAAGAGTTGGTCCTCCGTCTTGGGTCTCCTTTAGCAGCTCAGCAGCCTCCTGACCACGTTTTACCTCGTCACTGAGTCCAGTTTTTGCCTCTGAAATTCCTGAGCAATGTGACAAGAGTGAATACAGGTGTGACAAGCAAGTCTGCCTGTGCTCCCTGCAGCTAGAGGAAGAGTGGGTACAATCTCCTTGTCCTACTCAAAGCTGGGGCATTTCTGAGGGTTTTCATGGCAGTGGAGAACCCCTTGTCAGAGTGGCTGCCACATGGCTGGCATTGCATGCTCAACAAAGAGCAGAAGGGGTCAGGATGGAGCAGCCGAAGTGTCCACTCTCCCGGGGAAGTACTAGTCTAGCCTCATCCTGGAATCTGATGAGATGGCAGGAAAATGATGTCAACCAGATAAGCTGGTGACATTCCCTTCCTCAAGGCTTGCTCCACTCACCAAAGTTCATCTTAAGAAACAGTCTCAAATATCTTTCTTCATATGCCGTAGGTGCAAAACCTGTCTACTGTGGCATTCAATGTCCCAATTATCAAGCTCCATGCAAGAAACTGCTTTTAGTGCTAGGAGACTTTTAATGAAGTTTTTTTTTTTTATTAAAAATAACCTCATAAAATCCCCCACCCCATGCTGGACTATTTCTGCCTTGCTGATGTCAGAGACATCCTGTTACTCCTGCTCCTTTCCGTGCTTCTGACTTTCCTCTGTTACATCCATTTCACTCCTGTATTTCCTGTGTTATAAGTCCTCTCACATTCTTTTTAGAAATAGATGAGGGTATACATAAATAAAACAAATTCTTCAAAACATAAGCTAGCGTACAAAAGCTGTGAGAGACAGGCAATCTGAAGACCCATTAAACCACCACCACGATGGCAGGCAATCAGCTCACGGATGAAGGAAGAGGGGACATTCCCATTCAACCTCCACCACCAGTGATCAAGCTGGCTCTCTTCTTGAAAAAACAAGAGAGAACACAATGATCATCCAGGGAATTGGCCTCAGTTTCCAGGGACTTGAGGGGCCGGGAGTTATGTAAGCCACACTGGGAGCCAGCAGCTGCCAGTCTCTGTTCTCTCCCCGTGTTGGTGAGGTAGGTTTCTGAGGCCTAGACTCCCCACCCAGAGGAGGGAGCTGAGTTCCTCTGTGGTTGTCCTTGTGGTTTGCTTCCTGGAGGAATGTGGGATTCTTTCTAGGTTTACTGGAGGAAAGAGCCCATAACCAGCTCCTGCTATATCTATTGGAAGAGAAACTCCAACGTTCCAGAAGAAGCAGCGTGCAAATCGTGAGATGCTTTAATGAGGAGCAAGTGGCGGTGGAAAGCTCTTCTGCATGCGGCTGTCTTACATAGAGAAGAGCAGCTGGCAAAGTCCACGACTAGATTCCAGGCTAATTCTGCTTCCTTCCTTCCAGTCAAGGCCAAGTACTTGAACAACATATTCCAGGACAATACTGCCATCTTAGGTCCTTTCTGCCCCTCTCCAACTGCCTGGCCCGACAACTTGGCTTCGACCTGCACCAGAGGGCTTAGTGCCCCTCCTGGCAGAAGACTCAATCCCTACCACCAGCCAGCCACAAAGTGCCCATTGATCTTACACTATTTAATGGATTGCTCAGGAAAAGCTGGAAGGGACACAGATTGGGACATCTGTGATATCTGGAGTTACGTGAGGTTCCTATTCCCATCCAAGATAATTACTTGTGTCTTTGTTTCTTTATAGGACAGTGTTATCAGTCTAAGAGATACTGCTCTACCTGTGGTAAAAACCAAGGAACATGTGGGTGGTACTAAGTTTAAAGACTGTATAGGCTGGGCGTGGTGGTGGTTCATTCTGTAATCCCAGCTGCTCTGAACAGGGGGATCAAAGTTGGAGGCCAGCCTGGATGACTTAGAGCTCAGTGGTAAAGTACTTGCCCAGCATGTATCAGGTCCTAGGTTCAATCCTCCCCTCCCCAGTACTGCAAAAAACAAAACAAATAATAAGACAGAACAGGCAGACCTTTACAGCTAACATGAAAGGTAAAGACTAAAAAATATAAAGAGGTTATGGAGGTCATGCAGAAAGGACCAGCATCCAGCAGGAGGGAAATGAACACCCTTTCTACTTGCCTTGCTAACTGAAAAATCAGCTTTGGTACCAAGAATTCTTGGATAATCTCACATAGTTGAAAGTCATTTAAGAAACTACATAGGGGCTGAAGCGGTGTCTCGGCGGTTGCAGTGCTTGCTTGGCATGCGGGAGGATGTGGGTTTGAACCCCAGCACCACACACACAACAAAGCGTTGGTGCAGCGAAAGCCACATGAAAAAGCGAAAAAAACTGATTCTCTTTCTTTCACTGTCCTCCTTTCTCTTAAAAAAAGAAACTACATTTAATATAAATGTTAAAAAGATAAGTTTCACTTCTCAATAGAAGAAACACAAAGGCTAAGAAGCACATGAAAAAATGTTCAATATCCCCAGCAATCAGGGAAATCAAAACTACATTAAGATTTTATCTCACTCCAATCAGAATGGCCAAGATCAAGAATATAAACAACAATAAATGCTGGTGAGGCTGTGGGGAGGAAGGAGCACCTGCAGACTAGTACAGCCACTCTGGAAAGCAGTATGGAGACTCTTTCAAGAACTAGAGATGGAAGCACTGCATGACCCAGCTATCCCAATTCCTGGGTACTTTCCCTAAGGATCTAAAATTGGCACACTACAGTGACACAGCCAATCAATGTTTACAGTATCATAATTCATGATAGTTAAATTATGGAATGAACCCAGATGCCCACCATTAGATGAATGGATAGGAAATTTTGGTTTATATATACAATGGAGTTCTATTCAGTGGCATTGGCTGGTAAATGGACAGAAATGAAGAATATCATGCTAAGTGAAATTAGCCAAGCTCAAGCTCAAAGGTGGAATGTTTTCTCTTATATGTAGAAGCTGGAGTAAAATAAAGGAAACTGGGAGGGAAGGACAAGATTACTTAAAAGATCCATTCAAATACAAATTAACTAGACTAAAGGAAGTCTAGTAGAGTAGAGGAAAGAGAAGGGGAGAGGGGAGGACGGGAAAAAGCGAGGGAAAGGGGGGATTAAATAAGAAGTATATTTTGCACTCTAAGATACTAAACCATTTCCATGCAATCAATAAAAACTGGAAATTAAAAAAAAATCATAATAATCAAAGGGAGATCAGTAGAGGAAAGGGACCGGGGCTGGGAGGAGTTGAGGGAGGGGGAAGTGTTTAGAAGTGACATTGGCCAAATTATATTATTATATTGTGTGTGTGTATGGATATGTAACAAATAATTATGTACAACTACAATGCACCAATAAAAAATGTGGACAAAAAGGTTTCAAAATAATTTCATACAATCAGTCTGGGGGATCGGCGGATAGAAATCAGGTGACAGTCAGAGGTTTTCCAAGCCTAACTTTCTAGTGAAGTCTAGATCTTTCCTCTAGCCTAACACTCTGCATGTATGCCTAGACAAGTTCTTTTTCTAGCATCCCAAAAGGTTCACTCTAGCATACACAAGGTCCAGGGTTCAATCCCCAGAACTGCAAAAAGAAAAGAAAAAAAAAAAGATCACTTACCAAAGGGTTCACATTTTGATTCTGCCTCCCTACCCGCGGCCCAGGCCTCACTATTTTGAGAAAGGAGCTTGCTGTGCTTTTGAACACTGTACCTACAAAACATAGCCACCAGGAGGCTACTAAGCCTAGAAGGAAAAGGTATGGCCTCTTGTACCTAATTTCTGGCCTCTGCAGAATAGAGACAGTGATAGCACCTACCATAGGTTGTAAAAATTAAACAAAGAAAAACATAGAACAGGCAGGGCCTGGCACAGCCAACACAATAATGGTGCCGAGGTGGGAAAGTCTGGGGACAAGTCCTCCTAATGAGCTGAGCAATAAATGAAAAATAACATACACTGCAACACTTGATTGGATCACTTCAAAAGTGAGGGATTTCCACAGTTACAGGGTTTGGATTCTTGAGCAGTATTTGCAAAACTGCACATCTGACAGCCTGCAAGGGGATGCAGCAGGGGGACATGAGGCCACTTGCTGGTCATGCTGACATAGGGTCCTCTGTCACAGGGCAGCCAGCTCTGATTTGACTCCCAGCCAATGGTCTCCAGGGCTGCCTCAGCCTGGCAGCGTCAGGCAGGGCACATACCTCCAGGTGAGGCCCACTACTAGAGTACGGCTTCTAAGGCCTGCTGGGCTACCAGATGAGCCTCACCATGTGGCTGCCCAGAGCCTTGGCTCTGGCAACAACTGGCCTGTTAATCTCTGCTTGGGGAAGCAGGAGGGCACAGCGACCCGCTAGCACATGGCCAAGGCCGCCATCACACTCTGGATACCAGAAAACGGCTTCTATCAAGCTCTGACACTTCTGATCCGGGGCAGGCCACTGGCTGTGTTTCTGTTCGGCTCTCATACCATCCCAAGCAGACTAAGCTCTGGGAGGGAAAGCCCAGTTGATTATGATGGCGATCGGCCACAAGGCCTTTATTAAATCAAGGTTTACATGAAGGTGGTGCAGGGCCCTGCAGTAAGCAGTGGGAACCACAGGGGCCACGGGCACCTGGACTCCTGTGCCTGCCTTAAAGGAGAGGAGGGGGATGCTCTGAGAGTGAGGTACCACCCAAGGTCAGCAACATATAAATCAGCACTTGGACCACTTGGAAATGGAACCCATGCCCATAGGACTCCAGTCTGCATTTCATCCTGAGTCCCACGTGCTACCTCTTCTCTTAGAGGTAGGGATACTGTGCGGGAAGCCAGGAGCTCCGGCAGCTGATCTCTCCCTCTAGATCCCAGCACAGAGGGCAGAAATGGTACTAAGGGTATCAGCCTTCTGGAGGCTTGCTGGTGAAGGTGTCACTGAAGAAGGTGGGGACTTCCTTCTGCCCACCTGAATTTAGGACAAGCAACCTCAGGGAGAGGGCTCTAAGGCGGGCCTGCTGAGGCAGTGTCAAGCATGGGGACTGGAGAGTAAAGGCAAGTGACACAGAGGTGGGTGGCTCTACCCCTTCCACTCAACGACCCTGCCCTCCAGTTGGCTCAGTCACACAGCTGGTTAGCAGTAAGACCAGAACTCGAGCCAACGGCTCAGGATTTGCAAAAGCCCGAAAGGAAATGTTAGTCAGCTAGTCAAAACACTGAGCGGCAGGTATAAGAAAGAAAATGCAAACTAAAATTAGGATGGGATCTATTATTATCCTGTAGAAGAAATGAACTAGAGACTCCGACAGCCAATTTCTATTACTTACATCACTGGCCCCTATCTGGGAGTTCATCTGTAAAATGAAACGTCAAAAAATCTATTCCCTGAGATCCCTCCTGGCTCTCTGTGTCACAATTCTGCAAGCATCAGCATTGTGGTACTCCCAGAACCCCTGTGGGGTTCAGGGGAAAGGCTGGTAGGCAAACTAAGTCACAGACGCTCATGCTATGGGAGTTCAGAGAAGGATCTGGTAGAGCAGCATGCATGAATCAGAGGAGGCAGGGCAGGACAGACTCCAGGTGACGGGACAGTCAGAATGCCTTTAGTGCGTCTGGGGCAGAGACCGCCTGGGTCACTGTATCCCTGGCACCTACCTAAGTCTTGAACAAAGTTGGTGCTCAACAAGCAACAGATGAGGGAATAAATGACCATTGCCAAAGGAAGAATGACTCTTATTGTCCCATGGATACAAAACACACAGATCTGACTACAAAGACAGGTACAACTTGGTGACACGACCATGCCCGCACTTAAATGACCTGGTAATGCAAATGGTCAAGATTTACTGAGCGTAATGAATAACCTGTTGTGCTGAACACCTCCGTGGTGTTCTTACTGAGTTCTCTTAATGGCCTTCTAGGGTGGGTACAATTACCATTCCCCAGACAGCTGGGAGCCTGGAGCCTCACATCGGTTGAGAGACTTGCTCGGGGTCCCAATGTCTGCAGCCCTGGCCTCCAGTTCAGCACCTTCCCATAAGACTACAGTGTCTCAGCTTACACCAGATGGAAACTAAAATCTGGGCCCTCTTCTATGTCTGGTCCCTTCCTAGAGCCAAACCCCGGCCCTTTCCCAGGGGAAGTGCTGGTGTCCCACACGGGGGAAGGAAAACAAACAAGTCCTTCTTTGTAATTATAGAGTCTCAGAAACTGCAAAGTTGGGATAGAGAGTTTCCATGTTCCCAGCATCCCATTATCACCTGTAAGGTCACATCTTCTACAGCTATAGAACATCCTTTGAACCCAGGAAACTAACACAGTGTGTGTCCCAATCTGGACCTCTTTATACACTTGGCTGGCTGCATGTAGCTGTTTCTGTCACCTAGACAGACTGTCAAGACAGAGATCTCCCTCCTGGCACCATCACCCCTAATGCTGGCAACCACCTGTCAGGTCTCATTCTCTGTTTTTTTTTGTCATTTTCAGAATTTTTCTATAAATGAAATCAAACAAATTTTAAATAGCCCTTCAAAGTTGTGGTAAGATGAGAACTTTATCCTTTTTTTGCTACTGGGGATTTAATCCAGGGGCATTTAACCAACAGAGCCAAATCCCTAGCTCTTTCTATTTTGAGACAGGGTCTCGATAAGTTACTGAGACTGGCTTTGAACTTGCAGTCCTCCTGCCTCTGCCTCCTGAGCTGCTGGGATTTCAAATGTGCACCACACCTGGCTTTATCCATTTTTTAGAAATTTAGAATATGAAGCAACATTCAGATCCAGTAAGAAAAGAAAGAACTCAGTGGCAGAAGAAATGTTTCTGACCTAATCCTGCCACTTGTAGCTGTGCACTCTTTGACGAGTTGCTCACTAAGCCTCAGTTTCCCCATCTATAAAACAGGGTAAGAGGCTTAAAGATTAAGAGGTAAAATGTGAAAGCAAGTGGCAAACAGAAGGCTCTCAAAATTCTAGTTGTTATGATCACTGAAAAGCCCAGGACGCCTGAGAGCTTCTCTATGGAACACGAGGCTCCTGATGGTCAGATGAAGGACATGACCATGCCCACACTTAAATGACCTGGTTATTCTTCCCAGACTCCAGTGTGCATGCCACCTGTGACTTGGAAAGTGCACTTTCAGCAGGCATCTCCATGAGCAGCCTCATGTGCCAGGTTCCCTAGGGGGCCTAGAATTCTGGGGGTGGGAAAACTCACCACGCAGCACCGAGCGCCTCTCGAGTGGCCAGGCTCATGTGAGGCCCCCAGCAGCTCACTGAGCTCAGAGAAGGGGCCAGCGCCAGAGAGGGGCTGGGGTCGGCTGCGTGATTGAATTAGGTGCTGCATGGCTACTCCACAAAGCTCCGCATCACTCAAAGGCTGCATGTGAAAAGGGGACAATGGCCTGTACTGCCCATGAGGTCACCTCTACTGTGACTAGCTATGGAAATCTGAAAAATCTCCCCAAAATCACATATGTAAGACTCCATTATACAGCTGAGAGAGCACTCGACTTTGAGTAGCTGGGAACCCAGCGCAGACGGCTGGCTGGATCTGAAGCGATATGCCCATAGCCCGCTGAGACTGGGACAAAACCAGGCATTCAGGATCCTTCATGATTTATTGAGCATGGTATTGTCTGTGTCTCTGCATGGCACCAGCAGGGGTGGGCCAGGGCGCTCCTACTGATGGCGGGGTCACCCATGTGTCTCCTGCTCCCTTGGACTTTTCAACTCCCCTGGCCAGTGTTCACTCGCTCCGTTTTTTTCTCCTTTGAAGTTGTAGAATACGGCCTCATCGATCACTGACATGTTGAATTTCAAAAGGACTAGGAGTGAATTCACTTTTTTTTTTAACAAGTGAGAAGGGCTGAGCTAGGAAGAGAGAGAGAGCAGGAGGTGAGGAGGGAGGGGACCAGGCAGTGAATGCGGCTGCTTTGCCCCAGTTCCACGCTGAGCGTCAGGGCTCACGGTGGGGGACAGAGGCTTTCGTGGCACGCCACGTGCAGCTCCAAAATGCCCATGTGGCTCAGCACGGTTCCTCCACAGGACATGACGCTGCCTGCTGGTCCTGCTTGCTGTACCTCAGGGGGTATGGGCAGTCCTGATGCCTCCAGCAGAGGCAGATGTCGGAGGCAGGGGAGGGGTGTGCATCAGCCCTCCAGGCTGGCTACCCACAGGTGCCTTTAACTGCATGGCCCCAGTGCACACAGCTGAAAGGTCCTCAGCAGCTGCCTGCCCTTCTTCCCTGGGTGACATCATAGCCCCCAGATTCTCAGGCAGAAGCCCATGGGTGCCCATGACCCCTGTCTATTTTTTGGTCCTGATTCCACTCCTCAGCTTCTCTCACCTGTCCCTTTCTGTCAGTAGGATGACCTCAAGCTGGGGCCTCACCTGGTTAACTACTGCAGCCTTCTAGCTGGCTTCCTGGATGTCCACACCTCAGCTCCTACCAATTCAGTCTCTACACAGCTGCTAGAAAGAACTCTCTGAAATGAAAGTCCTGTGTGTAAAATGCTTCAATAGTGCCAAGCTGGACTCAAGAAAACACATTTCAGGGGACAGCAAATGAGGTGCCTCAAGATCAGCTGGTTCCATCTCCAATGGTCAACCACTGCACTGCTCTGGAACATTCTTGGAGAGGCCTTTCTCCACCTGTTCTCTCCTGCCCTCTCTTACTGGGACAGGAATCTTCTGCTGCTGTTAATGACCTAGCACACCCACACTTTGGATCCTGCTTCCAGAGGACAAGCCTGTGGCTTATCTGTGTTGCAGTGACCAACACAAAATGAATCATCACTGTTACTTTCTGAACACATCCATTGCATTGGATTTTCCCATGGTAGAAAGATGGCAGCCCCCACTTAGCTCGGCTGATGGTGGTCATCTCGCAGATCGTGACCGAAAGCAACCGCCATCCTTCCCAGGAAAGCAATTCTTGGCCTCTCACCCAGGCAGGCTTTCTTCCCGCTGCACTGCACTCCAGTTGTTCCGAGGAAAGCCCAATTCCAATGGCAGTTGTAACCAGCAAGCTGCTTGTTGACTGTAATTTTTAACAGCCTCCCAGTGATGAGATTAAAGCGTGATGGAGTGAGTCACTTATGTGGCGGTTTGCATGTAATCAGCAAAGCCCTGGGTTTGGCACCACTCACCACTCCTACTGTGGTCCACACTCAGGAGGATTTATCTAGAAAGTTTAAGGGTTTTTCTCTTATCATCCCACACCCTCTTTTCAAAAGAAGCCATCTTCAGTTTCATGCCAAGTCGGAAGCCACAGAAGACCTGGTTCTCCTGGAGCAACATCCTTTACAGATGGCTCCCGGAGAGCATCATGCCTGGCAAGGCTCCCAGGCCCAACTCCCTCCCAAATCTGCTCAGGTGTGTCTGGCTCTGCTTCTGGAACAGTTTTCCAAAAGGAACTTCTGTGCCTGGGAAATAATGCAGTTAGAAAGGAAGGGAGAAACTAAAAGTAAATCCCCAAACTGTAAGAGATCCAGAAGAAAATCTCTGTGATCCTGGGTTAGCCGAAGATTTCGTAGCTACAACACCAAAAGCATAATCCCTAAAGGAAAAGTCAGAAAAGCCGGACTTCATCAAAATGAGAAAAGCATACTTTTCAAGAGAGGATCAAAAGCAAGTCAGAGATAAGAGACTGAACGACAAGCCAAAGGCTGGAGACGTTTGTAACTCACATTGGGTAGAGGTTTGGTATCTAAATACAGAAAGCACTCTCAAAACTCAGCACTAAGAAGCCAAACAACTCAAGGTAAAAACAAAAACAACAGGTAAAAGTCATAAAGAGTGCAGATATGCACCAGTGAAGAAATGCAGACCGGGGCTGGAGCGGTGGCTCAGCGGTTTCAGCGCTTGCCTGGCAAGCACGAGGACCCGGGTTCAAACCCCAGCACCACACACACAACTGAGTGTTGGAGCAACCAAGGCCATGTGAAAAACTCAATAAAGTTGTTTCTCTCTTAAAAAAAAAAAAAAAAAGAAATGCAGACCATAAGCACACACGTGAAAAGATGCTTAGTACCATGAGGCACGAGGGAAATACTAGTTAAATCCCAGCGAGACACTACTACATACCTACTAGCACGGCTGAAAACCAAAAGCAAACAAAAAAGCTGACACCGCCAAATGCTGGCAAACATGAAAGAAACAAGTCTCACACGTCACTGGTCAGAATGCAAGGTGGTACTGCCACTTTGGAAAACGGTGTGTGGCTTTTTATAAAGTTAAACACACACTTACCATGTGACCCAGCAATCCTGCTCCTAAGGATTTACCCAAGTGAAATGACAGCCACACCAAAGCCTGGAGGTAGATGCGGGACTATGCATAGTGCTCAACCTGGAAACAATCCAAGTGCCCTCAGCTGGTAAGCGGAACATTTACACCATAGGCTGCTATTCTGTGACAAAGGGATGAGCACCAGTACATACAACATGGACGACCTCAAATAACTTTTCAGCTATGTGACAGAAGCCAGATTTAAAAGGTTATCAACTAATGAGTACACCTGCATGATTTTCTGGAAAAGCAAAAGTGTAGTGATAGAAAACCGGTTAGTGAGCCAGGTGCGATGGCACATGCCTGTAATTCCAGTGACTTGGGAGACTGAAGCAGGAGGATCCAAGTGGGAGGTCAGCCTGAGTAACTTAGCGAGGCCATCTCAAAATAAAAACTAAAAAGAATTGGGGATGTAGCTTAGTGATAAAGTATCCTTGCATTCAAACCCCAGTACCAGCAACCACCCCACCCCCCCAAAAAAAAAGAGAAAGAAGAGGTTAGCAGTTGCCAAAGGCTAAGGGGAGGTATGAAAGGTTGACTATGAATGGCACTCAGGAAATTCCTGGGGCAATGAACTGTTCTATATCTTGATTTTGGTGGTGGCCACATGACCATGTAAATAGTTCACACAACTGCGCTAAAAAGGGTGAATCTTACTTACGGAATTATACCTTCAGAGGGAAAAACTTAATTGTGGCTAAAAGTGGCTGTGGGTTTGTGCTTATGGTGTCAGGAGACCCCAGTGACAGGATGTAAATTCTGCCCTTTTATAGACACAAAGAAGAGGGCTGAAGTGTTGGATGGAGCCCACAGCAGGAAGAAAAATGTAACTCAGAACAATAAAAAAAAAACACCATTTTCAGCCTGTGATGTCAACGGATTAAGTGAAACCCACAAACTGGCAATTGAATTTGGTGAGGGTGACAAGGCACCCTTGTACTCTGCCGGGAGCACCTGCAGTAGTCTCACCTTCCTGGGAAATATACCGAAAGCCAAAGCTCTAAAAATGTTCATTCTTTCGTATACACCAGTATGTGATTATTAGGTGATGGGTGATCAATGGCTATTTTTCATTTTAGTGTTAATTTCAAAATTTTTATAAAGCGAACATATTATTTTTATAATGAAACAATGACAGTTAATTTTAAAAAGAATCACAGAAAGGTTAATTTCCTTCAACCCAGTATTAAGAATGCATCCTTAAGGACATAACTCATAACCGACCTTTATACCTAAGGATATTAAGGGACTGTTATTTATAACAGAAAGACCTGGAACAGTCCTAACAATAACCATGTGAGGGAAGTGCTCTGCAGACTGTGGTCTATTTGGACAATGGCATATTTTGCAGCTCATATTTGAGGGCAACGTGCAAAGCTGTACCTCCTTCCCCTCTTGCTCACAAATCTTACTTTGTTAATGGCTCTAGTACTAGTATGCCCTAGTCTGATTTCTTACTACTTCCTGGGCTCCCTCCACACACCCAGCCAAACTAGACTGCCCCAACCTGTCATGTACCAACAGGAGAGGATGTTCCTCTGGCCAGTGCCACCAACTCAAGTCCTTTCCTCTGCCCACACAAATCCCAAGCATTACAAGTGAGGTGAAGACTTTGTAGGCCAAAGCTGCTGTGGGCCACCACCCTGTACTGCTGACCTCCCACGTTTTCCTTTCTGTTAGAGGGAGCCCGCCCATGGGTGGAGAACAGAATTGGGGCCTTTCTGAGCATCACTGGGTGATGGGTGTTAGGCTCTGCTCAGAGTGTTTTGTGGGGACATTTAACACTGTATGCAAATACTGTCACGATCTCCATTTTACCAATAAGGAAACCGAGGCACAGGAGTTAACATCATTCTGCTGAGTCAGAGTCAGGGTTAGAACTGGGCATGTTCTGAACCTCCATGCTCCACTGTCATGCAGAAGGGCCTCAGCAGTCCTCCCTGACTGGATGCTGGTAGCAAAAGAGGGGTGAGAACTGGGCCTGGGCAGTCAGGAGGAAGTGAGAACTGAAAAGGGTCCTGAGTTAGGTCCTCGGCAGAAAGGGGACCAGAGAGGCAGGGTGGGCAATAAGGATCCGGCAGCCAGGTCAGGAAACTGGGTAGCTGCTCAGAGTTCGGTGGCCCTCCTGGGAGGCCAAGCGCATGGGCAGGAGTGTCAGGCAGTCAGGCAACCAAGTTGGTGTGCGTGGAGGATGCAACTAGGGTGGGGGCATCCAACTATGTTCAGAACGAGACTGCCCGCCGGCCATGCCAGCACTCTCAGAGCTCAGCTGCAGCCCCCGTTCAAATGTTTGGACCCCATAGATTCTCATTCTCAGCAGATTTTCTCCTCTGTGCAAAAGTCAGTTAAACCCTCACAAGCAGATGAGCAACCTGCGGGGCTCCCCTTGCGCGGCCCTCAAGTCCTTCCACTCTGGCAGATCTCCTTTATCCCAGGAGGTCACAATTCAAAGCCCAACTGAATAATTTCTAATTTGTTTTCAGTATTTCCATTATTTTCTCAGCAAACAGCTAACCCCATTTCAGACAGGAGAAAACTTTTTAAACAGAATGACTAACTTTTTTCCCATCTGACTTTTAAAGCGCCCCTTCAGCCACCAGCAAAGATACTTGTACACGGGCCTGGGCTCCTTCTTCCACTTGTCTCTACTTCCTCCAGGAGATGATGTGCTATTGAGGGCTGGGATCATGTTCTAGTCTTCTTTCTGTCCCCAGGGCCTAGCAAGGTACTCTGTATCTGTGAGATACTCTAAAAATACATGGGAAACTAAAAAGATAAGTCAAATGGAACATTCTCAAGTTAGTAAACTATTTTAAAGCTCTAAATTCTTTTTAAGAACATCTGCCATATGTTCCTTAAAATGGGGTGAGAAGGATGATTACAAAACAAAACCAACTGTGCTACTATCATTCTATTAGAAATGCAGACATGTCTTGAGGAATAACAGAACCAATTCTAAATGGTAGATTATGAAATGGGCACGGAGTCCTGTGGCCCCATGGCCTCGATGACATCCCATCACTGCAAGCAGCTTGCAGCCAGCCTGGTGGTACACTCCATGAAGCCTAGCATGCGCCCTCTCACCCAACAATGCAACAGTGATGATGTGAAAGGAAGTGGATGCAGTCTGCACCCACACAGCCCAGAGCTGAGGATGTGGGCAGAGCGAGAAGTGAAGGCAAGAGTGGGCACCTAGGGGTGGCAGAAGGAAGCACCAGGTTTCGGGAGGAGGAGGGGAGGACATCTAGGTGGGTAGGCTTTGACAGGGTGGGGGCCTGGGGTGAGCAAGTGGAGGCCCAGGCTTGGCAAAGGCCGGGAGGAGGGAGGAAGAAGGCAGAGCGTGGCAGGATGCAGGCACCACCGACGGACTACACAGCGAGGGCTTCGGGGCTGGTGGTGCCTGGACTTGCATGAATCCAATAGGCTGGTCTGAGAAGAAGCTGAACCGGAAAAAATGACACAAGCAGACCTCACTGGGCCCAACCAAGTCAATGTAAAAGACTGATGCTCTATAATGTGAAAATATGTTTTTCCTTCATTTTGGTGCTAAAATGTTTTCATTTATAAAATAATGCAGATAATAGATGATAACTGGCTTTTTAAAGAAAAAATCCTTGCTTAGCAAAATAAGAAGCCAGCAATCCTGTATCTTTGTCTTTAAAATATTTTTGAGAATCTTGTTGGTCCATGACACCTGCAGATTTCTGAGTGACAAGGTATAGGCAATATCTAAGGGAGCTCAGTGTAGCAGTGGAGTTTAAGACAGACAGCGAACAGAACAGAAGGGGTTTGGCCTGGGAAACAGTCCCCTGGTCACTAAACAATGAATGAAAAAGGACATCAACTGGGCCAGCCCATAGAAGCAGTCATGGTTGAAATCTAAGGATCAGCTGCAAGGGTTCTTTTTCTCCAATGCAGGTTTTACTAACGTCAAAGAATTCCATGTCTCTTATGTAGCTGTTGGCTCACGTTCGAGTGACGTGGGTGTGACATGGGGGCTGGGCAAGGACATGCAGTGTGCCCTGTGAATAGAAAGGCGAACAGTCCTACTGGATCCTAATCATGAGTACAATTATCCCAAAAGGCAGGATTCCAGAGGGGTCAAATTCTGTCCCATCTGTCGAGGCCACTATCCTGAAAGGAACACATCTTGGAGAGCAACAAGTGCACTGGCCATGCCCTGCCCAAGTCCCAGATGTTTGTTTGTTTCTTTCTTTCTTTCTTTCTTTTTAACAGAGAAGGGCAGAGAGAGAAAGAGAATCAATTTTTATTGTGTTTTTCACATGGCTTTCGTTGCTCTAACACTTAGTTGTGTACGTGGGTGCTGGGGTTTGAACATGTGTACTTGGGCATGCTGGGCGAGTGCCAAGCCACGGCTCCAGCCCCTCCCAGATGTTTCTTATATCTCATCTAGTCAGTGTGAGAGCCCTCTGTCTTCCTTCACTGCCCCTGGAAAGGCCAGAGACTTACGCTTGATTCATCTGGGCATGCTCTCAAGTCAACCAGGCTGTGATCTCTTCTGCTTTCTGACAGCACAGCAGCAACCACACAGAACCTCTGTATCTTTAGGAAATCACCTCCATTCAAGGCAAAACCGGGCTCTGATCAGAACTCTGCAGAGGGAGTATCAGACTGGGGATCTTTCTCTGCTACACAGCTCGTTCTCTCCCTGTTAAAGGGCCAAGATGAGCAGCTGATGGTAGCTCACCCCAGAGAGAATCTTCCTGAGAGCCAGGTGGGGATTTGGTGCCTCCTCCCCTCTCATGATGGGGGCCAGCATCCCTTTTCCCTGGTGGCACTTGGGGGTTTCTGCTTTTCCCCCAGTCCCCCTTCTTCAATGCTTCCCTTTAGGGGCACAGCTCCATATGAGAGGGAACACAAAAGTGCTCAGTGACCTCAGAAGCACTGCCAGCCCCCGGGGTGCTAAAGCTTACTGGCTCCTCACACCTGTCCAGGCAGCTCCACCTTGAGAAAGTCCTCATTACACCTTGTTTTGGAATCCTGGATGCCCTGGAAAATAATCAAACACCCAAGCCTTTTATTCACAAGGCAAAGACTCGCCCTGATTCATAACGTGTCTAACACTTTTACATAAAGGCACCCCACTTCTCGGGCCGTGGTCCACTCTCCCTGCATGGCTGGCACCACCACCAACTCAGAAAGACCAGTATGCACAGTGGCGTTCAGAAACCTGCAGACTCTGAGTAAGAACAAGCACTGCACAGGGGCTAGTTTAGGAACTGGCTTAGGGAAGGAGCCAGGGAAGAAAATGAAAGATGGCAAGGTACCATGACAAAGAGAGGTGACAGGCACAAACAAAGTGCTAGAGGCATCCTAAAGGGGAGGGCTGGCCAAGAGGGTACTGCCTGGGAAAAAGCAGACTGTGGCAAACACAACCTCTCTGCAGAGGATCGGGGGCTCAATCCTCAGCTCTGGAGGCTGAGAAGTGAACTAGAGGGTTACAGGGGAGGCAGGCGGAGGGGGAGGTTGGGAATCGTTCTTTTCCATCTGTAAGAAATGAGCCTGGATACGGGCATGTAGAAAGAACCAGAAGGCAAGTGAAAAGCTTCTGCAGGAGGGCCAGGAGCCAGGCTGCTCTCCAGAGTTACTCAGAACGCAGTTCTCAGAGTTCTGCCGAGGGCTCTCCTGCTGACGAGAGCAGGAGAGCTGGGAGCATCCCAGGAGCACCAGGGTCTCCATTAGCCCTGACTCAAGCCGCTGTGCTCGGACTTTTGTTTTACCTGTGTTTCTAACAAGTACATTCAGTTCCTCTCAAGTTCTCTGCACCACCTTAGGGGAGGAAGCTTGCCTTCTGCTGCCTTCTGGCTCTTCCCAGGGCTGAGTGGCATTCACACCACAAGAGAAACCCAAGAGGAAGCCCATCCATCCAGTATCATGAGAAAACCACGTCTGAGTGTGCATTTGTGAAGACTTCCAGAATAAACCAATTCCTTCTAATTTTTGAGAACTGTAAGTAATGGCTCTGTGACATGCCCAGAGGAAGACTGAGCACATGGTGAGTGGATGAATAGAATAAAAGCTGCTCAGAGGGGTAATCAGACGCCTAATGATATATGTTAGTTTTTATGTATGGGTTAACAAGCTGCAAATAGCGATCTGCTCATGTAAGTGACTATAATTAGTATTACTTATATATAAGTAGGTCGAATTTATCTGTTTATGCCTTGGGATGCATAAGCCTGAACTGTTTTCTGTAATTCACATGAAATTTAAGTGCAATAACGAAACCAATCTCTGCCTCTTCCTTTCTCTCTCAAAGGAAAGGATCTGGAACCCCACGGCTGGAATTCTTCCCCCAACTGCATGTGAAGCCCAGGGTGCAGTACACTCCCTGACCTTCACCTGCTCTGCAGTCATCCTAGAGGGTCTGGAACTGCACAGCACGAGCGAGCAGGGAATCTTGGCTGGGGGCTTATTTTCTAGATGAGATGGACACATTTAAGTGAAAACTTTGCTAAGATGATTGTTATAAAACTGGTAACTGGGAAAACAGAGGAAATCAGGCAGGCTAATAAGTATTCTTCAAGCCTCACTGATTCCAGGACTATCCCTGGGCTGAAGTAATGTCCTGTCTGTCAACATTTAAATGGAAGCCCGGAGCCTCCAGCTGAAGCCTTCCTGGACTGTCTGTCACTACCCTAATGAGAAGCGGGTGGTTCTTATGGGGACAGAGGATCAGGAGTGACTCCGTTTTCTTTAGTCTTAATTCAATTAGATTTCCTTATAAGTATTCATGTCAGGCCAACCCAAACAATGCCTGGGAGCTATTATACACAGGAGGTAAGAGCGACAAAAAAAGCTAGTGCAGTCACAAACATTCCCTAAGGATCTGAGAGGGTGACAGTCATCTCACACCACTACAGACGCAGTGGCGTTAAGGTTTCTAAGATGGGGAAAGAGGACTTTAGTTTGGTGTAAGGGTCATTCCCCAGTCTCAATGTTAGCCAAGAGTTTAGCAGGATGTTTTCAACTACTTCTCTCTGTCATTTCAAATGTTAAGAGGCTTAGAAATACTTATCACAATAACTAATGCGATGGGGAGATTCTCTTACGTGTGCATGGGCACAGGAAGGTGAGGGATGGAGCACACCAGCAGGGCACCTGCTAGGTACCCTGCCTCTTGGGTACCCTGATTCATGTGCTACTCAAAGAGTAGCAGTCGGCGTGATCTCTTTGGAAGGGGGACACCAATGTTTCAAGATTCTTAAACACGTCCACATTCCTGACCCTATCGTTATAGTTGTAAGACTGTCAGAAATAATCAAAGATCAGGCTGAGATTTATGAACAAAGAAGGTGATCATACTATTATTTATAGTACCAAACACCAGAATTTAAATACCCAAAATTGGGAGTGCTTAAATGTTTAAGAGAATATTCATATGATGGAATATCATGCAGGCATCACAATGTTCTAGAAAGCTTTTATTTGGGGATACTGGGAACTGTACCCAGGGCCTCATGTATGCTAATTACATATGCTCAATCACTAAGCTACATCCCCTGGCCCCTAGAAGATTTCCTCAGGACACAGTAAAAAAGTTATCATTTACTGTTAAAGAGCAGAATATGAAAACTATAGGTATGTTATGCTAACCACCCTTACCTCCTACCATGAAGTGTAAGGGGAAAATCCACAAGAAATTATAACATAATTCTCCAAAAACATATAACATAAATCATAATAAAACATTAACAGTGGTTATTTCTGGGAAATGGGATTTTAGGTGATCTTGACTTTTATTTATACTCTTATATTTTCTAAATTTGCTTCCATGAGAATACATGCCTTTTATAAACTTCCTTTCCAAAGGCAGAAGCAGGCAGAGGGCCTAATATGGTGTCTTGGCTGGTGATCCCACGCTCCTGTCTATCTGGGCCTCAAGGCTGCTCTTTGTCAAGCCCTGCCCCCGTGAGGTCATCCCTTACACAGCATCATGACTGTGTCTACACGTCTACACCACTGGCTCCCAAATGGGAACCACATGACAGTCCTCCTGACTCCCAGGTCCCGATGTGGGAGGCTCACCCACAGCTCTACCTGTCCTGTCCCTGCTGGTGGCCGCCATCTTTCTGCTCTATCTCCTCCCTGGTGGTGTCCCCTGTTGGGGCTGGAAACCAGTTCCTGCCTCCCTCCCTGCCCACCTCCCCTTTGCATCTAACCAAGAGCGCTCTGTGTCCCAGGCTGGCCAGTGTTCCTTCTCTTGGATTTCTAATTTCCCCTCACCCCATGGCCTGGTCCATCACTGCTCTCTTGGATCATAAACTTACTACAAACTATTCTTCTCTTTCAGGAGGTTTTTTCTAAAACACAGTCTGATCATGACACTTCCACATTGATGATTCCATGGCTGCTCTGCTTCGTCCCTGTAGACTCAAGGTCTAGCCCCTGCCCCCTTCTCCAGCTCCACCCTCTCTACAATCTACACAAGTGGACTAGTCTGCCATCTCTTGTCTCTTCTGTGCCTGTGCCGGCAATCTGCTGGCCTCTGCAGCCTGGCTGATCCCTCGAGTCTTTCAGCAGTCCTTGTGTACATGCTGCCTCTGCTTAGCCCCAGCCAACCCTCTCTAGGACAGGGACCCTGCACTCTGAGAGAGTGGTCTCCTAGATCTATCATAACCTTAAGAACTGGCTCTGATTCTCATTCCTTCATTTCTACATTTCTAGTGCCCAGCACACACTATGCCCCTAATCAGTTTCTGAAGGGAAGGGCTCTAAGAAAGCATGCCTCCTGGTCAACAGCTTATCTTGTGTTTTACTGACCACATAAACAATGAGACTAAAGCAGAGTCAGATGGCATGAACGTGCCCATCCTTCTCACCTTGTTCCAAATTGTCCTGTACAAAAATAATTAGCAGAGAGCTGCTGTGTAGGAGGGAAGGAACAGAATCAGATTGCACAAGACACACTGCTACCTTCAGCTCTGGGGCAGGTGCTGCAGAGCACCACCCAGCCTCCCCAGAGCCTATTCTGCCAAGAGCAGCCCCACAGTCAATGAGCCAGGGAGACGGTGGGACCTGCCAGGGGGAAATGAGAGCCACTGGCTTCAGGTTGATTAAAGTGACCTGTGCAAGTCAAGAGGGGGACAGAGCTGGTACTAAACAGATTCATTCCTCTCCTGCCATCTTCCAACTGGACCCACTGAACACAGGACTCATCAAAGCAATAATTTAGTTAATTGCAAGAAACCATCCTGGGAGCTAACTTAGCACAACTGTTCTCCATTACCCAGCCTGGCTTCCCAGGGAAGTGATGATGAGCTGCTAAAAGCTCACTAGGTGATAGGACTGAATTGCTCGCCCCTCATTTAAGCAGGAGTCAGCAATGCGTGGACCACAGGCCAAAACTGCCTTTCAACCAGTCACAAGCTAAGAACAGGTTTTAGGTTTTCAAATGGTTGAAAATAATCAAAGGAAGAATAATATTTTGCAATATGTGACAACTATATGAAATTCCAACCTCTGTGTCCTTCAAGTTTTATTGGATCCCAACCACCTTCATTCATTAAAAGCACTGGGGCTAATTCCACACTGCCACTGCCAAGGCAGGGCTGAGTAGCAAGACAGGCTGTGTGGCCCTTGAGCACAAATCATTTACCCTGGCCCTTTAACAAGCCTGCCAACCCTGATTTAAAGACTAGGCTAGGTCAAGGTCATACATAACAGCATTCCACAGCTGCATGGTTCCATTAACAACGTTAGCTTTACAATCAAGTCTACAAAGAAACTTCCTGAAGTCTGGGCTTCAAAATTGTCTCAAGCAGGATCAGATGAGACAGCTGAGGATTTAGTAAAGCTCAAGCATCCTTTAGATTGGAGGAATGTGCCTCAGAAGATGGAAACAGCAGGTTTCCTTCCCAACCTTAAGCACCCTCTGAATTCACACAGTCCTAGCTCCAGTCCTGACCCAGGACCCCCATGGGGAGCAGCTCCTGCAGGCCTCAGGCTCTCCCAGAGCAGCCTCCCTGGAAGTGCTGTCACCTGAGTGCGGAGAGAGAGGCTGGGAGAAGGCCTCAGAAAGCTGTAGGTGTGGCTTCCCGAAAGCAGCCAGTCCTAAGACATTTTCCTACTAGGTTCTCTTTAGCAGCCTGCTACACATCCTTCTGAAGGCAATGGCTAAGACTGAGCCTCCGAAGGAACCCGAGGCCTCGTTCTGCTCAAAGTCAAGCAGTCTTATCTTCTCCCTAGATGGCAAGCTTCATAGGCAGGCTGGGTCCAATCTCCCTGGAGCTCGTCAGTCGGCCTGAGCCAGGATTAGGAACCAGGCAGCACGCCCCTCTCCCAAACCTCCAGGTGCACATGGCATTATAAACCACTGTGATTTTTTTTTTAAACTACAAATACCAAAAAGTCTGGCCCCCTTTATGGGAGCCTCCTTTTAAGAAACAGGGGATATATGTTATAAACAAAACAATACACATCTTTGTTAAATTAAGTCCTTGCTTTTTCATGACAGCAGAAAACATGGAGACCTCCATGTTTTCTAAACATGGAAGGGGCATCATTTAACTCGTTCAACTGGTGATCACAAGAAGCACCTAAGGCCTGCGTTTGCTTTTGGGCAGTGAAGCAAATGAGAGTCATTTCATGGAGCAAGCACCTGTTTAGAATCAGGTCCGAGCTCTAGGAAAGAGACATCTGGAAGAGGCAATCCCACCTGGCAGGCAGTGCTGCCCAGTGCGGTTCCCAACACAGCCCAGAGCGAGCTTGCTAATACAGACAGCACCGTGGGGTCAGCAGACAGGACTGCTAGCAGGCGCCCCAGGGCTGAGGCTCACTATCTCTCACGATGGAGAGGAAGCTGGACTCTAAGTTGTTGACTGCTAATACCCAGTGGTCACGCTGCTCTACATTCCCGAGGTTATCATTGTTTCTGTCCCAGACTCCAAAACAGGCTCCAGACTGGAGCCACATACTCCACCCTCACTCATCTCAAGGACAAACTGACTACTTGCAAAGGTGAAACTTTTTTCTGGTTTGGCAGATTTACCCTGAACCCAAGGGCCTAATGCGTGACATGGATGGTGTCTCCTCTCTAATGCAGGCTAACTTTGTAAAAGGATGTGTTTTCTAGGACTGCCACCCAAAACATGGACATTGTGAACTGAGGCCAAAAAAAAAAAAAAAAAAAAGCTTCAGAGAACAACTCCAAACAGTAGGCTACTAAAACAGCACCAAGGAAAAATGGATTTTTGTGGGGCTGGAGCGGTGGCTCAGCAGTTTCGGAGCTTGCCTGGCAAGCACAAGGACCCGGGTTCAAATCCCAGCACCACGTACACAACTGAGTGTTGGAGCAACTAAGGCCATGTGAAAAACTAAATGAAGTTGTTTCTCTCTTTCTCTGTCTCCCACTGTCCCTCTCTCTTTAAAAAGAAAATGGATTTTTGTGAGGGCAGAAGCAGGCTGTAGAGATGGGAGGACAATGCAGCGACTTCTGAATGGGGCTATTTAGCTGATTTACAAACCAGCTCACCAGTGTCCCTGGCTGTAGGAGATTGATGTCTTCTCCTTCTAAAGCCGGGGTCCAGACTTGTTTTCTGAAGAACCAAGGAATCACCTCCAAGGACACAAATTCATTATTTTCAAATCTTAATTAACTGGAACCTAATTAGGACTTTTGAGGGTGTTTCCCCCCCCCCCTTTAAAGGGGGAAAACTTTTTTCTCTTACATCAGCATGGAGTAAACGGAGAAAAACTGAACAAAGAGCTACTTGGACATCTTGCCCATGAGCAACTCATCTGGCCTTTGGGGGCCTCTGCTGTCTAATGGGTAAACTGAAAGGGCCATTGAGGGTTAGCTATCGAAAGTGATTTTCAGCAGTAAACTTCGGATTCTCAGACATGCCAACAGCTTGTCAATAATCTGTGACTGCTCCCGTCTTGGTCATCACATCTCTCCTACTGAGAGCTGAGGTCACCCAACAGTCTTTTCTAGTTTGTAGAGTATTTCACACATTTAATCTGACTGGGGTACCGTCACTCAGCATTACAGCAGATGCACTTGAGCACCCTTGGTGAGGTATTCTAGAAGTCAGGCAAAGAAAAATATATATACAGAACACATATATAACCATTTTGTGTCTTGATTTATAGAAATGATTTGTATTGTGTTTAATTTACATAAATTGCACATTCATTCACTATTGTTGAAAAAGACTTTTAAAAAATATATGCTAATTATTTTTCCACATAGCCTTTTCTGAATAAACAACACTCTACTCATTTTCTATTACTTAGAGATTAAGGCATTTATAAAGCGATTTTTTTCTTTTTTTTGTAACAGGGATTGAACCCAAGGGTGCTTAGCCACTGAGCTACATCTCTAGCCCATTTTTAAATTTTTTATTTTGAGACAGGGCCTCACTAAGTTGCTGAGGTTGGTTTTGAACTTGCAATCCTCCTGCTTCAGCCTCCCAAGTCCTGGCATTACAGGTGTGTGCCACTGTACCTGGTTCGTAAAGCAATTCAAGTATAGAATGGTTCTGAATTTTAGGATTTCTCTTGTATTTGTACAATGTCTCACCTAAAGAATTGAATGTGTGTGTGTGTATAGTACTAGGGAAGGAACTCAGGGCCTAGCACATGCTAGGCAATTGCTCTATCACTGAGTTACACCCCCAGTTCTTTTTACATTATTTTATTTTGAAGCAGGTAGTCTCGCTAAGTTGCCCAGACTGGCCTTGATTGTGATCCTCCTGCCTCAGCCTCCCAAGTCACTGGAAGGACAGTTGTGTGCCACTGTGCCTGGCTCCACTTGCCTTCTTAAACTTGCTGCCTAGATATCCCACAGCCATCCAGCTAGTGCTTGTTCCTGCTGTGTACAACAGGGCTCAGTGCTGCCCCATGAGCTACTTAACGACTCTGTCTCAAAATAAAATTTAAAAAAGGGCTGGAGGGCTCAGTGACAGAGCACTTGCCTAGCATGCATGAGGCCCTGGTTCAGTTCCCAGCACTGGAGGGGAGAATCCCCCAAAACCCCATAAACAACAACAACAACAAATTCCTCCTCACAATAAACAGAAGGCAAGTAGAGAGGCCAGACTGGTGCTGGGGAGTGAGGTCAGGGCATCATTAGCATCCATCCAGTGAGGAGTTAAAATCAGAAGTTCAGAAGAGTCCTTTCAGGCAGGGAGTGTGCATAGAGATGAAAGGAAGGTGTGTAAGATCCCAGGGAATGCCAAATCTGAACTGGTGAGCAGAAGCAGAAGCTTCTGGAAAGGGGATATTACTGGAGACATACAAAGAGATCCAGGAGGTAGCCAAAGGGTCCAGCGCAGGAAGCAAGAACTGTAAAGTGTCCCTGGACCGAAAAATTAGGGGTGCTGGAGGGTGGGAACGAGAGTGCCTTCATGACCTGTGGGAAGGAGGCCAGCTGCAATCTCCCATGCTCAGTCCCTCATCCTCCAGCTGTGTCCTCTTCCTGTGGACTGTGCCTATTGCCTCCCCGGGGCGTGCCCAGGCTGCTGGCTTCTGGGTCTGCAGGGCAAGGCAGGAGGGCTCCAGGAAGCACAGGCGGGTGTGATCATCCAGGTCCTGAGACCTTACCCCTGGGTTGGGGCAGCACCTACGTGCAAAGCCTGCTGGGAAGCGTCTGTGCAGATCTGTGAGAAGGTGGGATGAAATCAACCTCCACTGGAAGGTCTAAAGCAAGGCTCAGGCAAGGGCTCTGAGGGTGAGCTATGCTGATGGTCTCAGGTATAGCTCCCTCAGGCAATCCCAGGGTCCTCGCTGCTGCCCACTCCAGTTTTCAGACACACAGAGACTTCCCACAACACACTATGGCCTGGGAAGGAAAGTGTAAGAGATATACATGAAAAAGAAAAAAAATTCCATGAAATAAAACTAAGCTCCACTCTGTAAAGAACAAGCAATGAAGAGAGAATTCCTGCATTTTAAGTCACCACTGGCTCTGGGACATGAAATTCACCTAGGTTCAAGTGACAGCTGCCCATGTCCCAGTGGCTGTGACAGTCAGAACAATCCAACATTCTACAGGCTCCTCAGATGCTAGTCTGGGATCCGTAAACACATTAACTCCTGAGGGATAAAAAGACAGTTTTTTGAGCCTCAGGATCAGATACTGGCCAGCTGCTTCCTAAACTTGCAGTCTCCTGCTCTTGCCTCCCTGAGAAGGGGTTTAGAGGAGGAACTACAGTGATGCTTCTACATCCCTTCTATGCAGAGGACCAGCCATGGGTTTGGCTCACAGAGCTGCCCACGCAGACACCATCCCTTTGCTGTTGACTTGTCACCAGGCCTCGTGCCTGTGGAGTATGGCGGGCGGGTGGGATAGCGTGCAGCGGCGCAGTGGTTGGGGGAAAGGCCAGGAAGGACCAGGGCCATCATGCTTCCTCATCCCACTGGCTTCAGGCTTGAATCAAGCTTAATGGTTGCACCAACAAATCCTGACCTGATCCAAACGGAGTGCACCGTCCACGAAGCGCTGCTGGCGAAGCTGCTTTGCGATTCTGTGCAGATTCAGGACAGCCTGGTGCACCTCCTCACTGCTGTGTTCTGGGGAAATGGGGGGAAGCTCCTTCTCAGAGATCTTCTCGCTCGGGCTTTCGATCATGCTCTGCGCGTGCTCATAGCTCAGCTTGGTGCAGGAGCGGATGACAGTACGGCCAAACCACTCCTCGAGGACCTGCAGAGACAGACACGCTGTGAGAAGCTGGGAAAGGACATTTTCCTTCAGGGTTTTCTTCATTCAACAAAGATTTCTGGAGTGCTTGACTTCATGCTCAGAATGGGATATGGAAGCAGCTGCCCTCCAGGAGCTCAGCCTCTCCCAGCCCCGTGATGACCTCAACAGGCAGTGGAAGTCTGTGAAGGACCCTAAGCACACAGGCAAGGCCACAGGAGACTTGAAGTGACGAGCCTGTGGGAAGCTTTCCCATTAGTTATGAGAGTGGTCATCAATGTCACAACCTGGGGCAAGAAGAAGGGATGGCAGCCCAAGATGTGACAGATGGTATCTCAGATTGGTCATGGCTCAGAGCAGGAGAAAGGAAAGGGGAGAAAGGAGGGACCCTGACAGAAGCATACAGACACACAGAACAGGGGTTTGAACCTCGGCACTGTTGTGCCAAACAATCCCTTAGTGTGAGGGGCCATCCTATGCATTAGGAAATATTCAGCAAGATCCCTGGTCTCTACTCACTAGAGGCCTGTAACATCCCTACCCCTCCGTTCTTAACAACCAGAAATGTCTCTAGACATGGCCAAGTGCCCCCTGGGGAAACAGCCCAGACTCGAGGAGCCTAAAAATAAACCAAAATTCTGGGGGGACTGTTGATTCTGAGATCCAGATGAGGGTAATCTGAGGGTGCTGGCCCATTCCTTCAGAGGCTCCAGAAGGGAGCATCAAGGCTTTGTTCTCCCATAGCTGTCCATTTAGGGAAAAAAGAAACCAGAGAAAGAAAACAAGAAAAATAAGAGAGTTCAGAGAAGAGAAGACAGGCGTGGCCAGTGTTAGGAAAAGTGGGAGAAAAGAGTTGTAAGACATGAAGACACAGACAAGTGACAAGAGAACATTGGAAGTGGCACCTTCTACAAGACAGTCATCGATGGCTCGACTTCCCACACAGCGGCTACTTAATTCTCCCAACAGCCCCAAGAGGTGGGAAATTCACGATCCTCAGAGAAGTTCAGTAATTTGCCTAAGGCCACACTGCTAGAGAGCCACAAAGCTGGGAACAGAACCCAGGGAGTGCCAGGAGCTCTGTCTACACAACATCATTTGAATTTCAAGAGGACTAAAACAAAGAAACATAGAAACTGCACCTGTAGCACCTGCATTTGGCACTGGCATCCTCAGGAAGGCTGTTTTAAGGGGAAAAGTACGGGGCAGCAGCTGAGCCAAATCGGAAGGACTGAAGGCCGAGGCTGCAAGTGCATTCCAACGCTACGACAGGGCTCCTCTGTCCTCACAACAGCCAGTGAGCATGTGCCCATATGTCACTCAAAATGCGACCCATCCTGTGTGCATCATGTTTTGAGGAAGTCTGGAGAGCTTTGGGTAGGGGACGAGTGGATGGCTAAGCAGAGGAAATGCTATCAGTGTGGACAGTGGCTTCCAAAAAAACAGGCAAGAAGGAAAGTTGCTGAGTACCAGGACAGAGGCAGCAGTGTGTCTGTAGAGTAGGGAGAATAAGCCGCTGTGGAAGGAAGGTTGAGCATGTGGAGAACAACGGGATCTGGGGTGAGTGGAGGCAATGGAGGCCATCCATTCAGGAGAGGAGGCAAGGCCTGGGGAGGCAGGGAGGGAAGGCAGGTGAGCCCAAGGGCAGCGAGAGTGAAGCACAGAGAGGGCTCCGTGCAGGCAAAGGATGAGGGAGGTGGTGCAGGGCTCCAGGGCCTGCGGAAAGTGGACAGTTCCGAGACGCACGCTGTGGGAGCTGGTTGTAAAGCAAGCAAAAGCAGCAGAGCTGAGTAAGTGTCAGAGAGCACACGGAAGGAGAGCGCGCTGGTCAGGGTGGAACCTTCCAGCCCGGGCAGGCAAACACCCCCTGCCTTGCTCGTCGTAGCCTCCAAGGGGTCCCAGAGGGTGCTCCTCTGGGGCAAAGCCCAGCTCAGAAGTGTCTACCCCACACAGCTTCCACCTTGACTACAAAGGGCTACAGAGAGCCCTTTGGTACCCACACCCTCCCTCAGAAGAAGAATCAACACAAAATATGGCAGCCATGAGGTTCTTTATTCACGCAGTGCAAAGAGCCTTAGAGGTTCTTCTTTAATTTTAAAGAGAGAGAGAGAGAGAGAGAGAATCAATTTTATTTCGTTTTTCATGTGGCTTTTGTTGCTCCGACACTTGGCGGTGTACATGGTGCTAGGGTTTGAGCCTGCATCCGTGAGCATGCCAGGCAAGTGCTGTAACCACTGAGCTGCTGCTCCACTCCCCTTATGGGGTCTTGAATAGATATTGTATTTTAATTTTTCCCTCAAAAAAATCCTGAAACTATACTTTGGCACATTATTCCAAGAACTACTCCTGTCCCAAACTAGAAGAAACTCAGATACATGTTTGAGTTTTCACTATGGCAAGCAGGACCTGAACCTGGCTCCTGTGCTGTAGGTAAGGGCACCCACAGCGCCAATTCCAGGTCCTGTCCAACAGCTGGGGTTGCCACATGCAGGGGGAGACCCCGTCCAGGGTGGCCCAGGCTTGCCCTAGCACACCTGCATTTCCTGAGTAGAGCTGCTCCAGCCACCTCCAGAATGACAGGGGCATGAGCTCTCCATTCTTATGGTCTAGAGAGCTGACTAGCTTTCTCCACTTCCTTCCAAATGCAGTCTGTCCTCCCCTGTGTTTGCATCATGCTGGACAGCCTGTCTGCCACATGCCCACTTTCGCCCACACCACCCTTCTCCTTCTCACCCTTCACAGTGGGCTTGTGAATTCCTTCTGTGCCCAGGTCACAAGGTGTGTGGCCTCTTAGCATCTGGGTCCTTTTTCCCTGGGAGATGCTCTAGCGCAGGTAACCACAGCATCTGCTTTCACCTAAGCTGTGGGGTCAAGAAATGCTTTACAATCTAACGCGAGCTCTGAGCTCCTGTCACTCCTGAAATATTTATGCATGAAATTCTGCAGCACGCTGCGTGAGGTTCCTAGCCCAGGTATCCTGGCTCCACGCATATCATTGTTGCTCCCCCTGAACCCTCTGATTGCTGAGCCCTGATCAGGGGCTCCATGTAATCTCAGGGAGTTCTTAAATTTCATCACCTTCCAGGATCCGATGCCACCACCGCTATGCTCACGGCCACACTGGCAGCACGTGCAGCTCATCTGATGCAGCTCTCCCCAGGCCAATGGACACCTCTGCTTTTTTTGTTTCCTTCTCAATCAAGGTAGATGTCCCTTCCCAACACACGGGTACACCACCAACCTGGGGACTTGAGTGCTGGTGTTTCCCACAGCTCCTTCACATGGCTTCTGTCCCCTACCCTTTGCAGCTGCTTCTCCCCCAACTGCCCCAATCTTCTTTCACCTGACAGATTCACTAGAATAATTCCAAACCTAGGAGAAGTAGCTGAACCACCTATGGGGCAGGCACGGAGGAAAGGAAGGATGCCTGCGGCAGCTACAGCCAGAAAGCAAAACCCACCCCGAGGGGCCGTCAGCAGCAGCTCACCATACGGAAGTCTGGCCTCTGGAGGAAACACCTCATTAATTTCCAGTTTGGAACCTGTGCTCACATCAAAGCTCAGTCAGTCTGTAACCAGGGCCAGTGGCAGAAGACAAAAGCACAAAGGGTTTTTCATGGAAAAAGTTAAAAAGCCACAAGGAGATGCATAAACAAAACCCTTCAGAAAGAAGATCACGTCCTGCCTTTTTGGTGAATCGCAGGATTCGGGCCACTCTCTCTGTAGGCAGCAAGCTTGCAGCACACACTCTGGGACCACTGCTTAGAATGTCAGGTGAAACCCAGTGCCAAGCCGGACTGGAGGGTACTGCTGGGAGAACACGGGGCTAACGAGGCGCACACGCTATCCACTGAGGCACTGCACCCCCACACCCAGGAACACTGAAAACAGCCCAGTGCCATCACATCCAGTCCCTCACGCTGCTGCCTGCGCATCGCAAGGACCTGGGTTCAAACCCCAGCGTACACAACTGAGTGAGTGTTAGAGCAACTAAGGCCATGTGAAAAACTAAATGAAGTTGTTTCTCTCTTTGCCTCTCTCACTGTCCCTCTCTCTTTAAAAAGAAAATGGATTTTTGTGAGGGCAGAAGCAGGCAGTAGAGATGGGAGGACAATGCAGCGACTTCTGAATGGGGCTATTTAGCTGATTCATAAACCAGCTCACCAGTGTCCCTGGCTGTAGGAGATTGATGTCTTCTCCTTCTAAAGCCGGGGTATCTTGTGGAGGAATGACATCGGCTTCTGGGATGGTTCCCCCCTATTCCCACTCTCCAGTCTCCTATGAGTTCTTCATATACCCTCCCTCTCCCCCTCCCTACGCCTCCAAGTAACCTAGGGAGCCATCCCCCTGTTGCGTTGAGAATACAATTTGAAGTTATTGTTAGCTTTGCCGTCTAACCTACTGCTTCCCCATGTATTCTAGCTTCCACAGATGAGAGAAACCATTCGGCCCTTGAGTCTCTGAGATTGGGATACTTCACTGAGCATAATTCTTTCCATCTCCATCCATTTGGCTGCAAAAGCCATAATAACGTCTTCTCTAATGGCCGAGTAGAATTCCATTGTATATAAGTACCAAAGTTTTTGTATCCACTCATCAAGCGAGGGGCATCTGGGTTGGTTCCACAGTCTAGCTATAGTAAACTGAGCTGCTATAAACATTGAGGAAGCCACATCGCTATAATATGCTGATTCTAAGTCTTTTGGGAAAATTCCCAGGAGTGGGATAGCTGGGTTGTAAGGTGGTTCCATCCTTAATTTTTTGAGGATTCTCCACACTGCTTTCCATGGTGGCTGAACCAGTTTGCAGTCCCACCAGTGTGACAGTGTTCCTCTTTTCCCACAGCCCCTCCAGCATCTGTTATTGTTAGAATTTTTCATTTTTGCCACTCTAACAAGAGTGAGGTGGAATCTCATTGAAGTTTTGATTTGCATTTCCCTTATAGCTAATGATGTAGAGCATTTTCTCATATATTTATGGGCTTTTTGGACTTCCACTGGAGAGAAGTTCCTTTTGAGATCTTTAGCCCATTTATTGATTGGATTATTTGTGAGTTAGGAGTTTAGTTTCTTTAATTCCTTGTATATTCTGGATATTAGCCCTTTGTCTGAGGTGTAGCAGGCAAAGGTTTTCTCCCATTCTGTAGGATCTCTCTTGACAATTTTGACTAATTCTTTAGCTGTGCAAAAGCTTTTTAGTTTAATTGCATCCCATTCGTTTATTCTTGACTTTACAGCTTGAGCCATGGGAGTTTTGTTAAGGAAGGCGCTGCCGACTCCTATGTCCTGTAGTGTTGACCCTACTTCTTTTTCCAGTAAGTTTAAAGTTGTTGGCTTAATATCCAGATCTTTGATCCATTTTGATTTAATTTTTGTGCAGGGCGAAAAATAAGGATCCAGCTTCAGTTGTCTACACAAGGCTGTTCAACTTGTCCAACACCATTTGTTGAACAGGCTATCTTCCACACTATGCTTTTGCCTCCTTTATCAAATAGTTAAAGATATGGGGGTTTGTCTCAGGATCTTCTATTCTGTTCCACTGATCTTCAGTTATGTTTTGATACCAATACCATGCTGTTTTTGCTATTACAGCTCTGTAGTATAATTTCAGGTCAGGGATTGAGATACCCCCTACTTCTTCCTTCCTGTAATGTTTTGGCTAGTCTAGGTCTCCTGTTATTCCATATGAACTTGAGAATTGCTTTTTCTATATTTGAGAAGAATGCCATAGGTATCTTGATGGGGATTGCATTGAATCTGTATAGGGCTTTGGGTAGAATGGCCATCTTTATTATACTGATTCTGCCTAACCATAAGCATGGAATATTTTTCCATCTACTCAGTTCTTCTGTAATTTCTTTTTTCAGTGTTTGATAGTTTTCTTTGTAGAGGTCCTTAACATCCTTTGTAAGGTTAATGCCCAAGTATTTCATTTTTTTGGAAGTGACGGTGAATGGGAGAGATTTCCTGATTTCTTCTTCTGTGGATTTATTGCTGGAGTAAAGAAATGCTAGTGATTTACTGGAGTTGATATTGTAGCCAGCTACTTTGCTGAAAATACCTATAAGCTCTAGGAGTCCCAGCCCTTTAAAAATAAAAAAAAATTTTTTTTTTTGAGATAGGGTCTCACTAAGTTGCTTAGGGCCTCATTAAGTTTCTAAGACTGGTCTTCAACTTGTGATCCTCCTGCCTCAGCCTCCCAAGCCATTGGGATTACAGGTGTGTTATCACTGTGCCTGGATAGATACAAAATCACTTCTGCAACTGAATTCCCATGTATAAAATGTTCAGTTAGAAAGAAAGAAACATTTTCCTGATTGGAACAAAGCCAGGCTGTCTGGAGTGGCAGCGGTGGGGTAAGGGATAGGCAGTACAGTTGCAAGAGAAGCCAAAGGATCCAAGAAGCAAGTCTGACAAAGAAGTGGGCAGAAAGAGGGGCTGAAGAGAGTAAGAGGCAGGTCAAAGGATGGTCTCCCTAGGGAAGGCCTGAGGGCTGGGGATATGGGGTAACTGAGGAGTGAGCACAGGTCTCTTCCTGTAGGCCAACCCCTTTACTAGGCTCAATGTGACTGGGTGAGGCCCAGGTTCTTCTTGAAAAATGAGTCAGTGCACATCTGCACATCTGTAATCCCAGCAACTTGGAGGACTGCAAGTTCAAAGCCAGCTTCACCAATTTAGTGAGGTCTTAAGGAACTTAGCAAGACCCTGTCTTAAAAAAAAAAAAAAAAAAGAAAAAGAAAAGACTGGGGCTGTGCCCTGGGTTCAATTCCTAGTACCAAAAAAACAAAAACAAAATCAACCACAACCAAACACATGCAAAACCTCACTAAAACAAAGAGCCACCAGGCTGAGATGAAGAAGATGAAGTTTTTAACAGCAAGGCTGATGCCCCAGAAGCAGTGTGTTCCATTTGTACCTGTGTGCCCGCTTGCTGGCACATGGCCAGATCCTGGACAGTCCCAAGGGTCTGGACAGGGTCCCAAGAGGGAGCATGCAGGGGCCACCAGAGCCCTCTGTGGGGTCTGCCAGCCTATTTTGGTTTCTATGTCAGTTTGTTTATATGCTAGAATTCTCTAGAAGGTTTGCTGTATATAGGGAGAAAAGCCCAAGTGGCCTGTGGACTCTTCTGCTCTCCGAGTGGGCTGCCATTGAGTTTGCCTGCTGGTCCTGAGGGCTGCAGCCAGGTCCCTTCCCATCTTGACCTGTTGACATGCTGAGCCCAAGAGGAAGAAAGTGGAAGAAACTTCCTCAAATGCTGGCCAGGTGCACCAAGCCCAGGGTCTGGCAGGAAATGTGAGGACAGCCCAGAGGCCCTGATGGTGCTCAAACAGGAAGTTCATTCCTGTGACAATGGGTCTGATGGTGCTCAAACAGGAAGTTCATTCCTGTGACAATGGGTGAGGGTGCTATGCCTAAGAGGGCCTTGCAAGTGGTCCCCTTCCTGAAGCACGGCAGGAGGAATCCTTAAAAGCTCATCTCTGTGCCATTCACTTAAGCAAATTATAGCCTACTCTTATTTTTAAAATATATTCTGTTTCTTGACTGAAAAAAAAAAGTAGGTCAATGCTCTTGAAAAATACTAATGTCATGAAAGATAAAGTAGTCTGAAGGAATATTCCAGATCAAAGGAGATGAAAGGGACATAACAACTAAATAAATTCAGGACCCTGAATTGGGTGGTGGTGCTCTAACAGATATCATTGGAATAATAATATTATTGGCAAGACTGAATAGCTGCATTGATATCAAGTTCCCTGATTTTGATAACTGTACTGTACCAATGCTTAGAGAATATACTTGATCTTAGAAACAGCTGGTAAAGAAAAAAAAAAGGTAAAAGAGCATGCTAAACAAACAAAAAACAAACAAAAGAAACAAACTATTTTTTGTGGTGGGCAGCACCCGGGGCCCACGCCACACAGGCAGCTTTAAGATGGTGGCTGGCGGCTGGCGGCTGGCCATACCAAGACAGCTGACCTCTTGCTGTTCCTGGTTCTTGTGCTTGCAACATCTGACCACCTAGGGACAACCAATAGGAGCCGGCAGCAGAGTTTTCTTCCTCATAGCAGCAGCCTACAGATTGGTTCACTTTTACTATTTAAGCTGTTTGACTTCCTGAATAAAGAGAGATCTCCGCAAGCAACAAGAGTGTACACGTCGTTATTGCCGCTTTGCTGGTCGAACCTGGCAATTTTTATTCTTGGAAGCCAGAAAATTAAGATAAAATTGAGCTAAAATAAAAGATATGAAAATTTGATTTCCCACCATCCTATATAAATTTTCACCAGTTTTAAAAATTAGAATATATACAGAAAATACTTTATTTTTACAGAGTATATTTCCCCAAAAGAGTTGAAAATGTGGTCAATCCATGAACTTATGCTTGCAGTGGTGAACACGAAGAGAAAGGACAAAACATAACAAGACAAGTTCATAACAAGTTTTCTTTGAATAATGTACTACATGAAAGAGTATATAGATAGAATAAAATGATTTGTGGGGGGAAAATTTAAAAAAGCTCATCTCTGAGCCAGGTGCAACAGCGCACACATGTAATCACAGCAGCTCGGGAGGCTGAGGCAAGTTCAAAGCCAGTCTCAGCAGTTTAGCGAGGCCCTGTCTCAAAATTGAACATAAAAAAGGGTCGGGGACGTGGCTCAGTGGCTAAGCATCCCTGGGTTCAATCCTTGGTTTTAAATAAATAAATAAATAGAATAAAATAAAATAAAAAAGAACTCATTTTTGAGAGGCCTAAGGGTGTGGGAAGGAAGCTAGAGGGGGGCAGGGAGGAAACAGGGAAGGAAAGCGGCAAGTGTGCCTGTTTTAGAGCCTGGGCTCTGCTCTTTGCTATCCTCAGGGCCCATGTGTTCAGGTTTAAGTCAAACCCACTATTAATAACATCAAAATGTGGGAGAAAAGCTGATTAAAAGGAATTTTTACCTCCTGGCATTACAAACTTATACATAATAAATGCCTTATTTTGTTTCATTTCTTGACACTATTTCATTTAGAGTTCTTATTTTAATCCCGAGGATTTACAACAAAATCTGTGCTCCAGTTCAGTTCTGCTATTCCCCTGAAGTGACCTTAGGTAAGTCATTTAATTGTGCCTTCATTAAGAGACTGGGACCTGTGAGTCCAAGAATGCAACAGAGTTGCTCCCAAAGCACCTTTGTCTTTGAGCTGTCACTATAGAATAGGCCTGAAATGTATGAAACGATTCTGCTCTGCCTCTGCTAATGACCACGGATGGCTATTTGGGGACCTTCCCCTTATTGTCAGAACCATCTTTGAAGCTACTGTCGCACTAGGAGCTACTGGGCAACGTTTCCACTACAGTGTCAGACACAACACTCAGCGCTCTGCTTCTCACCACCAAGGCCCCAGGTTACACGATACTATTCACCAGCCCTGCTGCGAGCTTGCTACTGAACAACCCCTGGGAGCGCACCACATTTTCATTTGCCTTTTTTTGGCAAAACTGGGGATTGAACTTCAGGCACTTGATCAATGAGCCACATCCCCAACCTTTTTTTTTTTTTTACTTTTTTAAAAGACAAGAGCCTTCCTAAGTTGTCCCGGCTGGCCTTGAACTTGCAATCCTCTTGCCTCAGCCTCCTGACTGACTCGATGGGATTATAGGTGTGCACCACTGCGCCCAGCCAACATTTTATTTTTCAAGTTTCACAGGATTCCTAGTGGTGGCAGATGGCAGGCCAGTGGCAGGACATGGAACTCTGCAGGGGTCACGGTGGGGAGAGCAGGGGCCGTGGGGAAGCTGAATAGGGTATTGTGAGGCACCGTCCAAGCCCAGCACTTGCCTTTGCAGGGCTGGGAAGGCTGCTCTAGATGCAAGTGCTTGCCAAGGGGACCTCCTTTCTAACTCGGTGCACAGAACAAACCGGTGCGCAGGTCAATGTATGACATGCTTCCTAGGCATTTCTGGGTACTGTGGGGGAGAGGAAGAAACCCAGGGATGGGTTCTGCTTCTAAGGAGTTTACCATCTTGAAAACCAACAGATCTGTGCAGAAATGGTTCTAAAGTCCAGGGAAGGATGACAGGTGCTGTGGGGGCGGAAAGATGGGAACATGGATTCCTACGGAGGATGATGCCCTTGCACCTGAGTACCTTCTCATGATCTAGTGCAGCCCCCTCCCCTCCACCCCATCTTCCCATGAGGGTGGGAACCTGCCAAAAATCTAACCTTCTTTCTCATTTTGCCTGTTCACCTTTCCACTCAGCCTATAAAATATCTCTCCAATATCTCTCATCTGCTCATTAAACAAAGCAGGGGAAAAATTCTCAAATTTTTTTTATTTTCTAAGTAGTAAATGTACTCAATGTAGGGAACTTAAAATATGGGTGGGAAAAGGAAAACAGACAACTCTATTAACCAACCACCAGGAAATAACTACAGTTTCTATTTTGGGACATGTTTAATTTCATGTATTCAATACCTTTTACAGTGTCCCCTGAATACTACCTGAGTGACTGAGTGACTACTACAGTGCTGCCAGAGCAGGGGCAATTTAGCTCATCTCAGAGCATGAGCAGGACCCCAGCTGGCAGAGCTGAGGGGAGGGGCCTTCGAGGAAGAGGGGAGCACATGCGAAGTCTCAGAAGTCTGGTGGCTCAAATGAACCCTTCAAAAGCAAGAGGAGAGGCCAAGGGGGCTGGAGGGTGGACATCAGATGGCCACGAGGGATAGAGGTCTTTTACCTTGTGCTCCAGAAATTAGACTGTTAGGGCTAATTATCACAAGTGGTCAGAGGATGTTGAGTAAGAGTCTGAGGCACTGGAAAACAGAATAGAGGCCAGAGTCTATGTCACTGGTCCCAGAGTAAGATGGCAAAGATGTGAACTGGAATGGTGGCAGTGATGAGAGAGAGAGAGAGAGAGAGAGAGAGAGAGAAAGAGAAAGAGAGAGAGAGAGAGAGAGAGAGAGAGAGACTGAGACTGAGACTGGAGCCACACTGCAAAGCAGCCCTTCCAGAATGCAGAACTCTTGGAGGTAGCAGATGTGAATTGGGCTGGCGACTTAAAGGTCTAGGTGGTGTGGTAATCGCTGATACCATTAAAAGATCCAGAGAACACAGGGCTCAGGGCTTGCACTCAAGTAGCAACAGGGACATTTTTATTATACAAAGAAAGGGGAAAAGCAGAGAGGAAGGTTGATCAAGCAGATCAAGCAGGCTTCTCTCTGGTTTCAAAGAGAAATGAAAATCACTGGAGGGGAAAGGTGGGTCTTGAAGGAAAAAGGGATGGAAGACGGTAGTGAAGGCTGGGGCCTAGGAATAAAGGTCTGAAACAGTTACCGCAGCAATTAGCAAAAGGATTCTTTTTTTTTTTTTTTTTTCTTAAAGAGAGAGGGACAGTGAGAGAGAGACAAAGACAGAATCAATTTTATTTAGTTTTTCATGTGGCTTTTGTTGCTTGGACACTTAGTTGGGGTTTGAACCTGCGTACTCACTCATGGCAGGCAAGTGCTGTAACCGCTGAGCCACTGCTCCAGCCCCAGTGAAAGGATTCTTAAGCAGCAGTAAGGTACTGCTAAAGAGAGGCGGACTGAACTCTGCAAACCATGTTCTTTTATTGTGTCCAAAGCTTAGTGCACTCCTTGAAACATGCAGTGGCAAGTTTCCCTAGAGTTCCAGGACAGGGCAGAGACTGGAGGAGCGTTAGGCGGAGGTGGAGCTCAGCAGACAGCTCAGCTACACAATGACCTCCCCGTGAGCAAATACGCTCCAGCAAGAGAAGAGAATCTTTCCAAGATGACTGGAGTCCATGTGTCTCTAGCAGAAGACAGAAGACAAAGAAAGAATAGGGGTAGGGGGGCGGGTATCCCACTGTAAAGGCTTTTTGGCTTTTGCTGTGAACTGGAGAATTTTAAAAGAGAGAGAAGCTTTAGAAAGCACCTGCTGACTGCTATGTGGGATGAAGATGAGTGGGCAGAAGCAGGAGCCGGAAAAAGAGTTAGGAGGCCATAGCATCAGCTCAGGTGGGAGATGGCAGCTTGGACCCCTGCACTAGTACTTCTAGTGATAAGGCAGGGGGCAGCTTCTGGAGGTACTCAGAAAGCAAAGCTGAGATGACTCACTGGCAGACTTGATGCAGGATGGGTGGATGGTGAGAGAAAGACCAAAGCAGCAAAGAATGCCCCCATGACTTTTAGCCTGAGTAAGTGGCTGAAAATAGGCTACTTAAGAGAGTACACTCCAGGTCTGAGGAGATGCTGGCACATGGCCGCATCCTAGCCCATGGCAGGGATACTTTGGGAGAGGCAAAGTGAAGATGGCTAGTTAGGGAGGCCTTTCCTTCTTACTCTCCTCTGGGACCCTGAGACTGTTACCAAGTCAGATTCAATGCAGGTGATTTTCCTGAGTCTGACACAGGTAATGTTTAGAGAGGTGACCTTGTATTTCAGGTGTCTCAGAGCACTGGTCATTGTGTGTAGGCCCTTATACCCCTCAGAGCCAGATGAGTGGGGTCATGATGCTGACGGCCCTGCTCTGGCTCCTAATGAAGCCTTTTGCCATGAGCAGCCACCACAGCACGCAAACCCAGTCCCCAGCTCTGGCCACATAGGCTTTGAGCTCCTTCCTCTTCATTCATTTGGGTTCCTGACGCAGGGCTGCTCTCAGGGTCTTGTCTGGCACCTGACCTCCCATCTGGTTCTGAATCTATACCTAGTTCTGAACTGCTGAACGCAGACTTTGCTTACTAGCGTCTTGAACACACACCTCTTGCACACAGTGTGGAATCTGACCTCTCATTAGGAGCCCTGACTGCGGGTAAGAGGTACTCATCTGTCACCACGGTCCAGAACTAACCAACTGGTTTACCTCTCATGTGGTATCTTGGTCTCTGAGTAGGGTGTTTGGATAACCACAGTACAAGCAGTGTGGTTAGTGGGCCTGCCCCACAACCCTGTCCCTAGTCCAAACCCTGGTCCTTCTATCTGGGGTAGTTGGATGGAGGTCCAGTACCCCTCCTGGCTCTGCATCTCTTCCACTCCTGCCCAGTATTCCCTCGTGGAGAGCAGAAGCCCTGAGCACCAGTTGCTGCCTCCTCCGGAAACCCCAAAGGGCAACTGTGTGTCAGGGTTTGCCGCTTTCTAGTGCTTCTTTTATGACTCTCGTAGTTTAGAAGCACATTAGATCAGTTAGCATTTTATTTCCCAGGTCTGACCCTGGCAGGCATAATTAGGACTCAACATTCTTTTCTCTTGACTCAAGTTAGTTTTCTTCTATGGGCTTTTATTTTATATTTAGTTAAACTTTTGGAAACATAAGCATTTATAAAAACATAAAAGTTATTATACATGTTTTTCAAAAACATTAGAAAATACAAAAAAAGTAGAAAAAATTACTCATAGTTTTACTATCCAAACACAACCACAGTTGGCATTCTGTTTTATTTCCTTCTGATCTTTTTCCATTCAATTCTTCCCCCATGCTTACTCCTACCCCCACGAGAATATGAGTGCTGGCATGCTGTATTCATAACTCCCTCTCTTTATTTCAGATCATGTTTGCCTCTTAAATCTTAGACAGGAACTTTTAAACCAGATATTTAGGAGCCATAAAAACCACAAGTAATGTGTAACTTTTTTAAAATTCCAATTTGGACAAATCAATTGGAGATGATCAGGGAAATGTATTATTGGTCCTAGAGGGCACCATGGCTTTAGCATCCATTGTTAGGTATGCTAAGGGGGGTGTGCTTATATAAGAAAATACCCAAAAATTCCTAGAGTTGCATATCAAAATACATATGAGTGAAAGGACATGTCTATGGTTTATTTCAAAATATTTTATCAAAAACCAATACACTGACAGTAGTTGAATCTGAGAGATGGACATGGCACATTTATTGTGCTACTTGCTATACTTTCATGTATATCTAAAAAATTTCATAAAAAATAAAAATAAAAAAATACACACAGTTTTAATACTCAGTTTTAAAGACTGAGTTTTAGTTCTAAAGACTTTTTATGAAAGAGAGTAGCCCTCTGTCCCTCTGCCCTTTCTGTTCCTCCCCCATGGTAATCACTTTTATCTCTTTTAAAGGATTACTTTGATGCTAACTCCCATATTTCTGTATTACCTAATCAACTATCACTTCTTGATTTTTTTAGGCATTGTTCATAAAGCTTTTTGCTGTAAGGGCAGAGAGAGAATGTATTTTGCCTTCATACACATACTCCCTTTTCCCAACCATGAGCTCACCCCAGCTCCTGCCCCCTCCTCCCAGTACAATACAATCTATCAGAATTCACCTCATCAATACACTACTGTGGTGCTGTGAGTATGGTCCCTTTTCTTTCTTATGTAACTTTTTACCTTTACGAGGAATCATACCTGTCTTGTTTTAGTTTGCTTGATATTTTTGTGTGCTACATACATTAATCTTTTTTTTGTTTTGTTTTGTTTTTTTTAGGGCTGAGGACCAAATTCGGGGCCTTGCGCATGCTAGGCAAGCGCTCTGCCACTGAGCTAAATCCCCAACCCCTAACATACATTAATCTACCCCAAGTTTTCCACCAATTATCTAGAACAGTTTCTCAACATATGGTCCATGGACTCTTGGGGGTCCACGAGGTCAAGACTGTTTTCGTAATACTAAGGTACTTCTTGGCTTGTCCCATGTATAGACATTCATGGATGATCCAAAAGCACTGGCAGGTGACATTATTGCTTTCTGGGCATCGATCATCCTGAGCACTTCCTTTGATCACTGTGTACCAAATCTAATGTGCTGTTTTTAAACAAAGTTTTACTGGCACACAGGTAGGCTGTTTCATTTACATATCACCTGCTTCCCTCCTATAACAGGAGAGCTTCATACATGTGATTGAGATGGTGGCTTATAAAGTCAGAAATATTTACCATCTGTCCCTTTACCAGAAATTTCCTGAACCTGATCCAGGTGATTGGGACCTTCCTCCCTGTGTTGATCTGTTTCCTAGGTCCACTATCTTTTTCTTTCTTGACTTCATCATTTTGGTGAAGCCCATCCTCTGGCAGCTTCCTCAAAGGTACTTTGTTTTTTGAGACCCTGCATGTCTGAAAATGTCCTTTCCTACTCTAGCAGTTTATTGACAGCTGGGTACAGGACTTTAGCATGGAGATTACAGACTTTCAGATAGGGAGGTTTGCTTCACTATCATCTGGCTTCTAGGATTGTGGTGGAAAAGTCTGAAGTTACTTTGGCTGCTGATCTCTTATATCTGACCTCTGGCTTAGACACCTACAGATCCTTTGTTTCTAGGGTTTTGGAATTCTCTGGTGATGGATCTTGGAGCTATGTCTCCACCACTGTGTGGGCAATGAGCTCTTCCAATCTGTAAAGTCATGTCTTCTAGAAACAGAACATTTCCTAGAATGCTTTTGTTGATCATTCCTCCTCCCCACCATTTAACTGGTATATAATGGTGTACCTAAAGGTAGGATTCATTGTTACACATTTGAACATACTTGTTGATCATTGATTTCCTCCTTTTTTCTTTGCTTGATGCTGGATATCTTAGATGAGTCCCCTAATTTTCTTATCTTTTCTGTTTCTGGGTCAGTTCTTCAACTTCACTTCCATCCAGAATCTTGAATCTTCTTTATTTCTTCTATTTTGTTTTTAATTTCTTGGAGCTCTTTCTTCCCCCTCCAATTGTTTCCTTTTAAAAGTTAGATCTTCAGTAGAAGTGACCAAAGGGTAGGAAGTGGTGAGGGAGGGGTCCACTGGCCAAATTATATTGTTATATCATGTGCATATGTTAAAATGTAACAACAAATCCCATCATTATGTGCAACTATAATGCACCAATAAAAATATGGAAAATATAAAAGACCTTGTGACATGGATAACTGAAGAATTCTCCAAGGACGTAAGTGATAGTTCTTTTCCTTGTTAGTGTGCTTTTCTCTGTTAGATTACTTCATCTTTCTATTTAGCATTAGACACCCTCCTCTTGTTGTCCCTTTAGACATGAAAGCAAAATTCTAAAAAGCTGCTACTGTGAGCTTTACTGCAGGAGGCAGAGCTGGGGTGCTCACTCGGAAACCCTTAAGGTTGTTAGTATGTCTTTCTTCTTTACTGCTCAGACTTCTCAGAGAAAGATGTTCCCACCTCCTAACTCAGGTGAGGCCTGGCCCCCCAAACTCTGGAGCTGATGGAAATAAACACTGGGACTCCTAACTTTTGGTATGCCAACATTTACTCCTTCCCCCAAGCATGGCACCACCAAGTGTGTCGCTGTGCCTCAGTTCACATACCGCACCCTTCCCTATCCAGAGAATAAATTTCCGGTCTTCTGTATAGACCAGGAGAGCTGATCTTCTAAAATAAAATTTTAAGCAATATTGCTGTCAGCCTCATTTTCTCCCACCCTTCCCTGCCCTCTGGAGTTATCTAGTGCTGTCAATTTCTGGACTTTTTTGTTTCTTGGCTTCCTCTGTTTCTGGCTCAGGAATCAGCTTTCTCAGGACTGCTAAGTCAGTTACCACTCATCCATCTGCTACCCAGCTTCCAAAATTTTGTTGCTGTTGTCTCCTCTCCCACTCTCTTTGTCCTTGTGGGTTTATGCCTTTTTAAAAAAATTCTCTTTATTGTTGTTTTAGTGAGGTTTGGGAGGGAATGAAAGTAAATGTGAGTATTCAATCTTCCATCTTTACAATTAAGTACTTTTTTAAAAAAACACCATTTGCTATTACAGCGTAAACATTTCCCATGTTCTCCCGTGGTCTCTGTAATTGGCTTCGGTAACTGCAGCGTCCCAGGGTGATGAGGCACCATGGTTCACTTAGCATCACCCTGTTCTGGGTGTTTTGGGAAAGGACTGATTCATCCTGGAGTCTTCTTCATTGTCTCCCCTCTTCCCTGTGTTTGGGGGGTGCTTGCTGACACTTCCTGCACCCAGTGATTGCGTCACCTGTGTCTAGACCACAGTGCAACCTTGCCAACTGGTCTTCACACCTCCAGTCATCCTGTGCCTCATGTGGCACTCCTAAAATGTTCCTTCCTCGTGGCACACTGCAAGCCCTAACAGCTGTAATTTGTTTGTGACTGCCATTTCCAACTTTCCCTAGTTGGTGTTGCCCATCTATGCAAACTCTCCTATCTGCCAAGTGTCCTCCTCCTCCTCATCCAGGCCCTGCTCCGCTCCCTGCAGCTGGGCCCCTCCTGGTGCACACTCTGAAGCCTCATCTCTTACACCAGCTCCCCACCTCACTGTCTCATCCGTTTCCTGCTTCAGGTGATGACTGGCAAGAAGCTGCTCCTGTGGAGGTGTTGAGGGGCTGCCTTGCCTCCCAGGTGAATCTGCCGGCTCTGCAGAGGGCAGAGCCCATACACTTCCTCCCTATCCTTCCATTGTGGCACCGCACACGGTGGGTGCTGATTACTGCTCAGAATGGGATGTTGGTAAGCGGAGAATGAATGATAAAATGGAAGTTGTTACCTTGCCCTCTGGGGTAAGTGTCCAGATCACAGAGAAGGTCAGCTTGTCTGTCATGGGGTTGAGGCTGCACAGCTCCTCGCACAGCAGTCTGGGAAGCATGGGAACCACCTGTGAACAGAGGACAGCTGTAAGTACCTTTCTCCACCCTGCAGGAGTCCACCTAAGTTGCAGAGCGGCCTGCAGGGCAGCTTGGGTGAGCAGGCTGATTCTCACAGTGAGCTGAAGGTGGAGGTAGCTCTGCTTCTCTAAGACTCTGAGGAAAGAGCCCACTATCCCAGGCTCTTCCAGGAACCTCTGGTTGTTAAGACAAGATGATCCAGGAAAGTAGGAAGAGTTACTTATGGAAGGTAAGGAAGCCATTCTGCATCCCTGAATTCAACAAACCCTGATGAAAAATATCTTTTAAAAACTGCATCTGTATTGCACGTGTACTGACTTTTTTCTGGCCATCATTCCGTAAACAATACAACATTACAACTATTTATATATCAATGGCACTGTACTAGGCGTTTTGGTAATCTAGAGATGGTTTAAAGCATTCAGGAGGATGTGTGACAGGTACATGCAAATACTGCACCATTTTATAAAGGCATTGGAGCATCACTGGTTCTGGTGTCCACAGGGGTCCTGGGACCAGTCCCCCGTGGACAGCAGGATCAGCTTTCTGAAAGCTTCAAGTTCTACACTTGAGAATGACTTGTATTTTTGTTGAACCAAGCACTTAAGAACCCAAAGTCTGACTGTAAACTCTTCACAGTCTCAGCATAGTAAAATCAAGCAATTACTTGATTTAGTATTTGCATATACCACAATTTACCAAATTATATTTTGAAACATTAATAGAATGTGAAAATGTCACTATGGCAATAAAACAGAAAAGAAGTTCTTAGGTCCAGGTTTCCTGGATGAGCCTGGTCAGTCGGTCATCCACTCTGCAGTTCTTTAAGCCCAAGTGACTTCTTCCCGTTTTGTTTCCAATACCGTGGTAAGGCGACTCACAGGCACCCCTTTTAATTAAAAATGTTGCTACTTACTTTCCACTGCCTTCCAGCTGTTCCAGAACATCACTTGCTTTCTCTATAATTCAAAGACGAAATGAGAGTCTCCCTTTCCCTCTGGAGATACTTCCCGCTCTTTCCGTCCTGTCTTTCAATCTGCTACCGCTCCCACATTCTCCCCCTTTCTAAATGGACCAGCCTCACCAGCCATTTCATCTCCACATTACTGCGACCCACTCCATGTGTTGTGCCTAGGCTCTGCTCGTCAAACAAGAGGGGACAGGCAGAAAGGGCTACTATGCAGTACTAGGGCTAAAACTGCAGCTGCTAAAAAACAAAACAAACCTCAGAGGTTTCTTATTTTATGTTGTGTCTGCACTGTACCCTGCTTCAGTACCCTAAATATCATTGGTATGAAAAAGTAAGTTCTAGAACTAATGGCCCACATCATTAACAGATAATTAATAGTCGGTTAGCATTATTTTAAAGGACACTATCTTTTAACATCCATGTTAAATCTAATCAGGACCCGAAAACTTCTGGCAATGCACTCATGAGCAACTACAAGAAATGTTTTCTTGCCCTTGGTTTTACACTATCAGCTCAGATGAGACTATCCTTTCTTTACTAGCTTGTTTAATGATGCATTAAAATGTGATCTAAATATTTAATATTTTCTCATGGGTGTCAAGTGCTTTACAGAACAGTACAGCATTACCTTTTTCAACAAACTGCATAAAATGCGAAAGTCTCAATACCACACTATTTTAAATTAGATTATAAAGATTTCACATAATTTCAGATTTTGCACTATGCTATGGACTGAACTCCCAGCCCCCATCCCTGCCCTCAATCATATGTTAAAACCCTAACCACTGATCTGACAGTACTTGGAGATGGGTCTTTAGTAGTTTGATTAAGGCTAAGTGAAGTCCTGAGGGGTAGAGGGCAATTCCACACGACTGGTGACTTTGTAGGAAGAGAAAGGAGAGAGAACACACACATTCTCTGCAAGTGGGTACAGAAAGAGGCTACGTGAGGACACAGCCATAGACAAGCCAGAAAGAGAGTTCTCACCAGGAACCAAATTGGCCAGCACCTTCATCTGGGACTCTAGACTTCAAAATCATGAAAAATAAATGTCCGTTATTGAAGCCACCCAGTCTGTGGTACATTGTTATGGAGCCTGCGCTGACTAAGACAGACTAAATCAAGTTGCTGGGTGTGCATTCCTGTGTTCTTCCCTGGGCTGCATTATCAGAGCCTTACACCAAAAGTATTTTGGTAACTGGCTGCTCTGCCAGTGTACTTGTTGCAATGATATTAGTCCAGAGCTTAATATCTCTCTCTTTTTAAAAGACAACATTTATACTAAGTGTTCAAGGCAGTAACTTACTTTAAGTCACAAAACTGAGCATCTGATAATGTAACATAATTCCAGATATAATGTTTTAAGTTTTTGTCAAAAGAAACTCATTACAACTTAGTTCTGCACTGGATCCTGGAATAACAAAAGCAAAACACTGATGGGAAAAATCACTGAAATCCAAACACAGATGGAGCTGAGTGGACGGCCACGTTGCGATGTCAGTTCCCTAGTGACCAACACACAGCACAGTAATGCAGATGTCAGCGGGGGTGCACCTCTCTGCCCTGTCTTTACAACTTTCCTGCACATCTGAAAGTATTCCAGATTAAAAGAGGTTATTTGTAGCCTGTGTTTTGGGCTGGAACTGTGGCTTGGTGGTTACAGTGCTTGCCTGACATGCGCGAGGACGTGGGTTTAAACCGAAGCACCACGTACACAACGAAGTGTTAGAGCAATGGAAGTCACATGGAAAACTAAATAAAATTGATTCTCTTTCTCTCTCTCTCAAAAAAAAAAAAAAAAAAAAGCCTGTGTTTTCAACATCTTGTACAATACACGTCAATATGAAATAAATTTATGCTAATTATACTTATGAAGCCTAATCTATTTTCATATCTTGGAGTTTAGGATTAAGATTTGCAAAAACAGCTTCACCATTAAGGAAACTAAAACCAAAGCAAAGTCTAAAAGGTCAGTAAGCAGACGAGGGCCATGCAGGTGTCTCAGCAGCCCTGAGCAAGAAGAAAAGAAAGGCCGAGATGCCCAAGACCTGCGGTCTAATCCTGGGTCTAGCCCCTCTTGCATGATTTGGACGAGTCAGTACAATTCTGGGTCTAGGTTTTCTTAGTAGTAAAACAGAGCTGAAGATGCTCAAAAGTCAGCTCAAAATGTCCAAGCTCCTGCATCACCAGGCTCAGCTGCCAAGCACCTGTGACGCCTGTGGTGTGGGCCTTTCCACTGCAGACCCTGTGCCTGCCCCCTGCCAGCTCACCACTCAGCTTGTGTACATGTTGTCCCCACTTTCTGGAACACCTTTCTAGAAGTCCTGCATCTGGCAAACTTTTGTACATCCTTCTAGATTTGGTTCATCTCCATCTCTATGCAGCTCATCCAAACTCCCCCAGAGGACGTACTGTGTTTTGTTCACCCCCTGTTCATTCAAAGAGGGCGGGGGCCGCCCCAGTCAGTCAGCCATTTACCCCAGCCTCCCTGCTCCTCCACAATAATTCCATACCACCGATACACTGAGTCCTGACCGCCTCTTCGGCTGCCTCTCCCCTCCTCCAGACTATGGAACCCTCGAGCACAAGGGCAGGGGGTCTTGCCCAAGCCCTGGACCCAGCATCTGACACATGGCAGGCACACGAAGTCTGCACAGGACTGGCTTTTGCCCAGGAAATGAATGACCTGGCTTCTTCTGTTTGCTGTCTACTGAATCACATAAAACATTTTATTATATACCTGGTAGGCTTCTACTTAAACATTTTTACATAAAAATTTCATAGCTTGTATTTTAAATATAAGGCAAACTGTTTCAGCTACTGCCCTAAAAACTACTAGCATGCCCAGTGGCTGCCCAGGTTATCAAAACTGCTATGAAACGCACATAGTGGTGAGCAGCCAAAGAACCTAAGAACTCGTGAAGAGGCAAAATAAGAAAGCCTTTTGGGTAGTACAATTATGTTTAGATTTTAAGGGATAGTCTTTTTAGTAAACTTTGACCAGATCTTGTGGAAAGAAATCAGATGGAATGCAGAAAGAAGTTTGTGTGTCCAGACAGTTTTGTAAATAGGTGGTCAGGTTTCTGTCTTTCAAAGGAGAAGGACTTAAGAGGCTACAACCACACTCAGGGCTGGCACCTCACGGTTTCTCATAAATTGCGCCTGACCCTGCAAGGGTCACTGTAAATGTGCACAGCCAGCATCCCCGTGGAGGAGGACTGGGAGGTGGCCGGCCACATACGCACCCTGTTACATCAGGGAGAAAGCTGCCTGGAGCCTGGTGCAGCACATGGGCCACGTGAGGCCTGCTGTGGCATCTGGGGAGCCTGGTGCAGGACACTGTGTGACTAAAAGGAGGAGAGAACCAGTGGCGGTCATCAGCATGGTATCACTGCTCTTCAGCAAAGGCTGCTCGCATCCCCACTCCCGCCTTCACCAGCTGAGCAGGGGTCACTTCAAAGCTCCCTAGCTCCCTCCCTCCCACCGTCACAACCACAACCCTATGGCTAACCTCACAAGCTGTCTTCCCTGTGTTTGCAATCCTAGCTGAGCGGTGATGGTGACAGGGACACTGGCTGGGCCGTGTGGAGGTGGGTCACTGAGCAGTATGAGCTCTCAACGTCACTCAACTGGCGGCCTTTTGTCCATCTTTTGAGTTCCGTCCCCATGCCTTCCAGGTTCCATTCTAAAATGTCACTAGGCTCCTCAAATCTCCCATCCAATCGCCTTTGCACTCTTTCTCGGAAGGCACCTCAACTCTTTGTCACAAAGAACACAGATAGTCAAACCCCTCACAAGTGCCCTTCTAGCAAGTTCCTTCATCTGTTTATCCCAATCCTGAACCCGCTGACTTTACCTGTGTGCCCTGGTCCTCTGCTATCTCACAATGACTACTCTCTTGTCCAAAGCCTGGCCCTGTCTGTCCCCTCCACCAGGCCCTTCACAGGGAGCAGCCTGACCCACTGGTCTCTCCCTGGGCTGGAACACAGGTCAGAGTTGCCATTCTCAGTGGGGGACACCCTTCTCCTTCCCATCCTATGCCCTCCCCCAACCCTTCACACGAGTCTACCAAAATGGCTTACACTTCCCACCATTCTCACCTCTCCTTTGCTTCTCAATCCAAACTAACTTTTTTTTTTTTCTAATTACAAAAAGTACACGTTCATTACAGAAACTTCAGGTGATACCAAAACAAAACACAAAAACATATATATCACGAGGCCCTAGGCCCTAGAATGTTCACACTGGCACAATCTTTGTCTTTTTTCTATGCACACATGACTATACTTAAGGCAAGATGTTATAAATTATAGACATACATCTTATTTATATTTGTAACATAAATATATATGTGTATATATATTTATATATATATACACACACATATATATTTAAATTTTTCTTATTAATAGAAATTTTTTTTGGCAGTACTGGGAATTAACCCAGGGCCTTGCATGTGCTTGGAGGCAAATGCTCTACCACTGAGTACATGCCTACTCTTTTATTTTTTTATTTTGAGACAGGGCCTTGCTAAGTTGCCCAGGTTAGCCGTGGACTTGCAATCCTCCTGACTCTGCCTCCTGAGTAGCTGGGGTTTCAGGCCTGTGCCACGAAGCCTAGCTAGACCACAAGGCCCTTACTGGACTCCTTTCCCCACTGGATCCTTAATGTTGGCACTCCTCATCTGGCCTTCGCTTTCCCTTCTCCCCGAGGGGCTCCTTCATCCTGGGCTTGAGCTGCAGCTGACCCTTGAGTCCTGTCCAGTCTGCATTCTCAAAACTGCCTGCCTTGGTCTTCCAGATCCCGAGGCTATGACCCCTTAGTCTAGATGTTCCACCGATTCTTCAAATACCATGTAAGAATACAAAGCTCAAGGCTGGAGCAGTGGCTCAGCGGTGCAGCTCTTGCCTGGCATGTGCAAGGACCCAGGTTCAAACCCCAGCACCACACATGCAACTATGTGTCAGAAAAACAAAGGCCAGATGAGCCTGGGTCTTGAGGCCTCACATCCTAGACCTCTCTGTGAATCTCTTCACCTCCATCTTCACCTCCACCGACCAAGCGTGGCCACTTCTTTTTCTCATGATTCAGTCTAAAGGTCTCCTACACCAGTGGCAGGGCTCTGCGTGGAGATCATTCTGGATAAGACTGCTGCTGCCATGCTTTGAGTATGTCCAAGTGTTGAGAGCTTGGTCCCCAGTATGGTGGTGGCACCTTTAAAAGGCAGGCCAGGAGTGGCTCCTCCCATTACTTTGAAGGCTTCCGGTCTAGCCACATGATCTTTCAGTTTCACACAGCACCTGCCACTGTGGTGCTATCTGCTATGAGGTGATACAGACAAGGGGGACCCTCTCCAGAGCTGGCACTATGCTGCTTGGTTTTCTGGCCTCCAAACAGTTAAATAGATCTCTTTTCTTTATACATACTCAATTAAAATTCAGGTATTTTATTATTAGTAACAGAAAACGGACTAGTACAACTTCTTTTTAAATTTTTTCTAAAAGTATGGGGCACTTTACCAATTTGCCTGTCATCCTTGCACAGAGGTTGTGCTAATCTCTGTATTGTTCCAGTTTTAGTACCTGTGCTGCCAAAGTGAGCACCACCTTCCTTCCTGCTGTCTGGACTTCTGCATCTTCTTACCAAACTCTGTCCAATGACAACCAGCAAACTCTATTATATTTGGACATGATGCCTTCACCTTCCCAATAACTGATGAGCTATATTCACTCATAGGAAGTTTGCCTGTCCTGTGGATGAAGAAGGGCCCAAATGCCTTCAGTGAGGCCAAAAGGCCTTTAGTAAAGCCTGAAATCTCCAAGGTCAGTGAGTGGCCAGGAGTCACAGATAGCCAAGAATGCTAGGGCAGCAAAGATAAATGGGGAGCTATCTTCTCCCAATTCCTTAGCCTTTGCCGCTCCCTACTTTCTGTGTGTGATAAGCACTGCAAGGTTTGGGAGGAGTTTGTATTCTGGGGTGATTGTGAAATGCTGCTTGTCTGGGATGTGCACTTGGCACCCTGTCCGTAGATACCTACTATCCTAACCTTTCCTGGGGCCCAGTGAGACACTATGGGCTCTGGTAAATTCTCTGAAGATTCTGAGAGGGAAGGTCTCCATCTGTTTTAGGGTTATTTAAAGTTTCAGGGGGACATGAGTGGAGGAAGAACCCTGGTACTGATGATGATATCCTGTCTTGGGCCTCACTTTCCTACCACCTGAGGGTGCTCAGGTGATTTTCTACCTTGGTGGAAGGAGACCCACCTACTTTCCTATCCGCCCTCCAGGGAAGGCCCAGGCAGCTCACCTGCCACATCAGACCCCACAAGGAACCTCACCTGTTGGCTCCTCCTGGAATTCTCACCCCTCTATTCCAAACTGCATGCTGCCCCTTAGACACTCTTCTAGGCCCTGCTTCAAGGGTCTCGCTACCCACTCCTGTCCATCTGGAAGTTTTCTACTCAAAATGTGAAACATTGTTCAAAAATTGATTGCTGGGTGAAGCCTTCCTAGTCCTCCAGAAGTTCCTCTCCCCACACCACACAGGCAGATTCGACTTCTCTCCTCCCTCTACATCCTTACCTTGGGCACTTCAGCAACTGAAGGCAGCCCTGAGCACTTCCAGGGCTTGTTTTGTGGGCAAGGCCGGCCTCCATTTCCTCTTTGTATCCCTGGGGCCTGGCAAACAGTGGATACTAAATAAATGCTAAGTGGATGGAGACTCGATAGGCACAATGGGCACGTGGGCACGTCTGCATTAACAAAGGAAAAGGAGCTTGAATCGTGCCCCATGGTCAGGCCCAAAGCTGAGTCAGGGAACAGCTTAAAGCTGGCTGTGGAAAAAAGCAAATAGGACCTTGACTTTCTAAGCATTCTGGACAAGGGCTTGGGAGAGTTGGGAGAAACTGATCATTTGGGTCAATACGCCACTGCCCAAGGCAGCTGGGTGGGGGTACCAACAAGACTATAAAATCTTACATTAACCTCAGAGAGCAGAAACATCTGCAAAAGCCACAATGGGCAGGCTGGCCAAGTTCAGCAGCAGGTTAGCCAGGACAGCCCTGTGACCAACAGAAAGGGCCACAGAGGAGAAGAATCAATCACCAAGGCAAGGAAGAACAGGAAGGAGGAGCAGCAACATCGGATTGGATGACTTCAACCCCGGGGGGATCTCTACTATCTGGGGGGTGGGGCACAGAGCCACTCTGTCTCTTTCAGCCTAGGCGTTGGCTCGCCCCCCACTTAAACTCCCTCACACCTTTAGTACCCATCAGCCCAGATCTGCACCCTGATAACTTGGTGAGTTTTTCTCCTTTTGTCTGAAGGCTTCAATTTTAATATCAAGGTACACTTAGATTCCCAGTTGCATGCTGAAACAACTTAAAGGAAATAGATAATTTGTTTGCTGGCCAATATCTCTGTTTAAAGAGTTTTCCTTTTCATATCAACACTTCCATGAATTCAGAATTTGATCAACTCTTTGCTGCACAGTTTGACATTAACAAAACATCAACACTGACAACCTGCTGGTGTCAGAAAGGAACATCTTAAAACTGTCTGGACGTGACATGAAGCCAGGCTTCCAATCCCCATCTTTGATGTCTATTATAAAGCAGTACCAATAAAATATCATGGAGATTTATGGGCGAACTTTCATTTGAGCTGTTTCACACCTAAAATAACATGAGTGGTTGGGCCAGTAGGCAAGAAAATTTAGGTTTAGGTTTCAACTGTTTAGGTTTTCTTTTACTTTTAAAACTTAATTCACTTATTTAAAAAATTAGCTTAAAACTTAAAATTACATTGTATTTTTCTTCTAGAGAAGAGTGGAGGGACATTAACTACACAGATATCATGTCCTCCTGAGAAGAACGTGCTGGAGTTCAGGTAGACAGTTGTCCCCTGCCCTACTCTTTTGTCAAAAAGAAAAAGTGTTTTTTTCATGGGATTTAAACAGACGCTATTTAAATTTATCTTTCTGCCTGAGTACACCCTATTGTTAACAAGAGTTACCAAATACTTATTACTGTGAGTAAAGTCTCAACAAAAAGAAATTCATTGAAAAGCCAGGGAGACGGGATCTGGGCCCAAGATTGGTCTCACTGCACATTGTCCTACTCCACAGGATAACTCCCCCAACCAAGCTCAGATTGTAATTCTGACCATCAGTCACTTATAGGTCAGCCTCAGAATGAAAGGAAATTGGAGCCACATTCTCTATAGATGGGAAATCAACCGGAACCCCCAGCCGTACCCCCACCTCCTTCCCCTGAGTGATGAAGTTGGGAAAGATGATTTTGCCAAATGAGAAAGCGAGAGAATCCGGAGGGGGCAGCAGCAGCTCATCCAGTTTTCAAGACCTTTGTAGGCAAAGTAAAGTGAAAACAGCAGAAAAGTTCCTGGACACAGTCCTTTAAGAAACAAAAATGAGTAGGAAGAAAGGTCAGAGCGACGGTTCAAGGGCATGAGGACACACAGCTGCTGCTGTCCAAGGCTGTGGGCTGGCAGCAGAGGCGTGCAGGCCCTTACGCCCAGCTCTCACTACAGGGCTCTGCAGGCCCAAAGAAATTCTGGAACTGTTACCAGCATGAAACCAGCGTCAAGAGGGCAGAGCACGAAAATGCTGGCTGTTTAACCCCCCTTTATTTTCTTCTTTTACTGATTTTAAAATAGAATTGCTGGTTTCAAAAGGAGAATGCAGCAGCTGGACAAGAGAAAGTAATCTGCTTAGAGGAAGAACTTCTGTCTAAAATTCTTAAATGTGCATTTCTAGTGGGTACATCCCTAGAAGAATGGCTGGGCGCAGGGAGTACATACTCAGCTTTAGAAGACACTATCAAACAGTTTCCTGCTCGCCAGTGAGCCTTCCCCCAGCACTGAGCATTCCTGCTATTTCAGTCTGTGGAACACGTGGCATAGTCAATCTTTTAATTTTAGCCATGCTGGTGGGTTCTGCACATCTCTGAGGTGAGAGTTGGGTTCCTTCTCTTTCTCATTTCTTTCCCAGTAAAGTAAATGCCCATTAGTTATGGTGTTGACAGCTGTCACACAAGCAGGTGCTTGGGTTCCCTCTCCCAGGCTGTCCAAGCAAGTGTGGGCAAGCTGGTGTAATATGGAGGACTTGCAGGGGGTGAAGCTCGCAGGTTATGGATTCAGTAACTTTTGGAACTTTCAAACATCTAGGGAATTGGGCCTCCAGCCCCTGCACTTGCAGATGGTGTGTGTGAACTTGCAGGAGCATCAACCGTCCATGTGGAAGGTTGTAAGATCCAGGCTTGACTGGTGCAGTCCTCAGTCCCAACCCTGGCCTATCAGAAAACCCAGATAACTCATAGCTCTGTAGGAAATGACTGGCTGCCCCAAGCTGAAGAATCTCTGAAGCCGTGGCTAGTTACTATGAATGGAGATATCAAGTAAAGGAGTTAAGTAAATGGGGGGAAAAGCTGTCAGTTTTAAGGGAGTAACACCAAAGGTTTCTAGTACCATGTTAATATGTCCTGTCTGGTTATACACACTTGAAACATGTTAAAGAAACTTTCCCAAAATACAAACAAAACAAAGGCCAGCTGTGTGAAGCTGGGCTCTAGGGTGCCATGCAGAGTCAGCAACAGAACGTGAAGGCCTTTGATTCACGGCTAAGGAAGGGCTGGGGGCAAGCCTGGTATGCTCATATTCAGAGAGGTCTCTCGGTCAGGAGTTTGTGCAGCATTCCCTTCAGCCACCTGTACCTGCTCACGGTTGATGGTACACAAGCATCATCAACATTGTGAGGGATGAAAGTTAAAAAGAAGCTCTTAAACACTGCATTTAGGCTCAGAGGCCAGTCAGGGACATGGTCTGTTTGACACAGACAAAGCCAGTACAACTTCTGCTCAGCTGAGGGTGCAGCCTTCTCACTGGGTGGGCTCTGAAGGTTCTAGATGCTTCAGGTACACTGTGCATGGAGGTCACTCTGCTACTTGACTGGCGGTTTGGATGATCATGCCGCTTCTGACTCAGAGTTTCACAGCGCTCATCAATCTTGTCTCCCTCTGCACTCAGTGCTCCCATTCTAGGATGGTAGAAAACACCTTCATGGTAGCGCTGATCACCAAGTATGAATGGTGAGTAAGGTCGAACCCTGAAGAAAGTGGCTACATAGTCCAATTCATTTTTTGTGTTTGTACATGTGGTCTGCTCTTTTTATTTTTGAGACAGGGTCTTGCTAAGTTGCCCAGGCTGGCCTCAAACTTGCGATCCTTCTGCCTCAGTCTCCTGGGTCACCAGCTATTCAATCCTAGAGCTGGCAGGGCTAGGGTTTGTTCAAATCGTCCAGGCTATAGTGATCCAGAGAGCACCATCCTAGAGCAGGAGACAGGAGGCGCTGGGTGTTCCTAGGGAGAGCCTCAGGATACTGAAGGCAGCCATGACACATGATAGCTCTGGCTCTCACTATCCACCCCTCTGGAGTGGGAGCAGTGTGTACTGGACAGGGTGATCTCCATCTTGGGATCAATGACATCACTCTCAACTCCTGGCCTGATGTGGGTGAGCCAGACAAGATCTTCAGCCCTCGAAGAGTAGGGCTGCAATTGAAGCCTAAGAGTCTTTTCTACTTTAAGAGGCTACTAATTAGGGTGGGCAGGTAGAAAACATGAAAGGAACACTCCATACACTTGGTAAACAATAAAAACCCTAGGAACTTCTACACTGTCCTGGATGACTTTTGTTCTAGAACTGCCAATATCTTTTTTGGCATCATGTTGGTACATGGCCAAAACAGGAGCCCAGAGATTTCTAGAATACTCCCTCTAGAAGCTGGCACGAGGATTACCGTTATAAGTCTTTCAGGACCATGTGAGTGAGGTGGGGAATGTTGGAAGGTCTTCATAAATTTGGGCTGAGGAAATAAATGATTCACTTTTGTGACAATCTTTCTGTTCAGCAGGTCCAATACTTTATTGCTAGCAGACGGCGGGGCACCCAAAGGTCACATGATATGAAGGCTTACTGAATCTGCCAGAGGTGTCTAGAAGTTCCTCCTCCACATGCCACAGTGCTTATAGGTGTGGCTGAGGTGAGAGGTGCCCTAATTCTGTGTATCAGACTGGGTGGGAACCTCACATGACAGTCACATTCAAGCTGTGGAGTCCTGGCAGTGGGTTCCACAGGAAAGAGCAAGAGGCCAAGAAAGAAACCTTTAACACAAGCTGAGGTCTCTACTGACTGACAGAAGCCTTGGTTTCAGGCTTGAAAAGAAAGTATACCATCACATACACGCACGCCCATGCTTACAGCAGCACAGTTCACAACAACCAGACTATGGAAGCAGCCTGGGTGTCCATCAACAGACGAATAGCCAAAGAAAATGCGTAGCTTTATTCAGCCTTAAAGAAAAATGAGATTATGGCATTTGCAGGAAAATTATGGAAATAGAAACCATCATGTTAAGCAGAACACATCAAATTCACAAGGTCAAGGGTTGTAGGTTTTCTCTTACTTGTGGAAGCTAGAGAGGAAAAAAGAAAAGCAAAGGTGGGAGGGGTCTCTTAAAAATCAAAGTGAGATTGGCAGAGGAAAGGGGAGGGAGGTTGGGAGAGAAGGGGAAATACTGGGAAGTGATACTGGCCAAATTATATGGTTATAATGTGTACATGTACAAATATGTAACCACAAATCTCATCAATACGTATAACTATAATGCACCAAAAAATGTGGACAAAAAGTATACTATCACAGCCGGGAGCACTTTAAGCCTGGGGCCCCAGGCCAGTTGTGCATCTGGAATATGGGTGCAGTGCTTCTGTCTAAATGCACTCCTGCCAGTTGGTAGATTCAGTGGGATCCCAGGTGAGAGTATGATGGTGGTGCCATAGGATCATTCAGGAGACAGAAGTGACACAAACAGTAAATAACAATTATCAGACCTCCAGCTAGGACAAAAACAGAAGGCAGGAAGACACTGGCCCTTAAAAAGACCCATTACCCAAGTATGTTGCCAGGACAAGATTTAGTCTTCCCCATGGCCATGGCGCAGGCATGAGAAGGGCATGGGACTGACTTCGGTGGAAGCTCAGGGTAAGGACATCTCCAGGGAGAGCAGTACCTAGAACCCTAGTGGCCTGCTCTGACAGCATCTGGACAACATAACTCTAAAGCACCAGCCTGTTCTGGGGAACAGCAGAAGGCAGGGGTTCAGGTGGCCAGGAGCACACACACATTTTTCAAAGTCTCTGTTCCGAAAGGGTGAGGGAGGGAAGAGGACAATGGAACCAAGAGAGGGGTTGTGGTGCAGACAAGGCAGAAATGCTCAGGTTAAGATCCTCCAAGAATCATAAAGCTCAGGGCTCAGCGAACCCTCTTCCAGGCTCTCTCCAGACTCTCTATGTATGTGGGTAGTTTCCTCAAATCTAGAGTTTGGTAACCTACTAGTTGCTCTACCTAGGACAGGCAGCAGAGTGAATCTCCCCATTATCTGGGGAGGCAGCAGCCAGAGTACAGTGGTCTACTGGACAAGCTACTTGCAAGGGCATAGCCTGGCACTACCTGTACCAACAGTGTGGGCCCATGGGTGTCCCAGCAGTAGGAGGCTGATCAGTTTAGGCAGTGGAGGAAGACTGGGAAGCTGTATTCCTTGGCCCTGGGTGATGACATTCTGAAGTTCCCAGAATGGAGTATGTCTGGCACCTGGGTTAGTTTCTCATCTTTGAGTGATGGAGCCAAGCAAATGGTGTCCAGCTTTTAGAGTCCCTTGGTATGTGTGAGGCACACCTCTAACCTCAGTTTAGCTAACGAGCAAATATTAGAAGACACATTCTAGAGCACAGGACTCGGGAGGGAGCAGAGGAGGTTTGACCTAGTATAGGCATAGATCCAAAACTGGATCACTGAGTTCATAGAAGCCAGACATGAAGTGAGTCAAGACATAGCCCCAAAGCAAGATGAGTCCAATGAGCAGACGAGCAGACTGTCAGGAGGAGGGAAAAAAAAGCTGGAAGGATTCGGGACTACCCTGAGGGGACAGATACTCCTGTATAGTCTTTTATTCATCACTGTCTCCGAGCCTACTGCAGAGCTCAATGGACACTTGCTCAATAAACACTTGTTAAAGGAATGGTTGGCCAGATATGGAGGTCCATCAGGATGGAATGGATGTGCCGAGATGATTCTGCCCATTCCTTCCTTTTACAAAGGGATGTGGCAGAGTTGGGACTGAAGGGAAAAGCCAGGGTTCTTCCTGGCCTCCCTTTGCTTTTCCATTTTAATGGCTCTACTGGTCACCTTGTTAAGGGCAGGGCAGGGCAGGGCAGGTCAGGGCAGGTCAGGGCAGGTCAGGGCAGGGCATGACCAGATTGATGCCCCCTTTGGAACAGGTTGAAAAAGTTTCTTAAATGACCTACAGAAAATGATAAATTGTCACTCCACTCTTCTGCTGTCCTGTGAAAGCAGCCACAGACAGCAAATGAATGACGGGGGTGTCTGGGTAGTAACCAAATCGAAGGAAAACTGGCAGTTGGTGTGGGCTGTGTTTGCTGGGCCCTGCTTTGGAACAACGGTTGAAAATAGGTATTTCTCCTCATTTCTTTCTGAAGTTGACCACTTGTCAGTTACCTAAGTGGTAGGGCCACTCTGAGACAAGGCCTGAGACGAAAACCTATGTCTTCCCTTGGCATCTTTCAGGAAAACACATAGTAACAGAGGGCTAGCATTTTTTTTTTAAGAACTTATTAGATATGAGAAGAGATACTCAGACAAGACTATTGTTCCTCATATACATATATATATATATATATTTTTTTTTTTTTAAAGGGAGATGATTTTTTTCTTTTTCTTTTTTAAAGACAGAGAGGGAGAGGGAAGGAGAGAAGGGGAGAGAGAGAAAGGTGGAGGGAGGAATAGATTTTATTTGTATTTTCATCTGGTTTTTGTTTCCCCACCACTTAAGTTGTATATGTGGTATTGGGGTTCAAACCCAGGTCTACCACTAAGCCACCACTCTAGCCCCAGGTTTTTTGTTTGTTTGCTTGTTTTGTTTTGTTTTGTTTTTTAAAGGAAGATTACTGAGTGGAAGCATGTTTTTTAATCTAAGAAACTGAAGACTGATTTTTACCTTTTGAACCAAGTAGACACTTGTGGCTCTGTCAGCAGCCACCTTATCCAGATGGGATCCCTCGGGAACAAAGTAACTCACGTCGGCAATGTGGACACCCACTTCAAAGTTGCCTGTAAAAGCAGAAGGAAGACCATCAGCCTGGGTTGGAAGGGGACAACCCTCCCAGGAGCCCTCTCCAAGAATGCATGTCACTCCCAGAGGCCACAGGCCTTGAAGTGCAGGTTGCCGGCACTCCTCCTAATCCCAGTGACCTGCACTATTGTCACTTTCCTATGGCACACCAAAAGATGATGAGACTTTTATTGTGAAAAACAAGATTAATCATTTTCTCAAGATGTTTCCAGTTTCTAAATGTTTCTTATCTTTGAATAAACAGCAGAAAATTTGCAAAAGAAATTTTATTTAAAATTTTCTTATAACATTTCTTAAAATATATTTATTGCTTATTTTGGATGATAAACACTTTCAGGTCACTAGAAGTGAGCTAGCCCCCAAATCCTTTAACACAATGCTGTGAAAGCTCTGCCTTCCAGCCATTGCCATGGCCCTTGGTCAGCCCACATCTGGCCTGCCCCCGACCCCAACACCTCTGTGCCTTTTACTTAGACCTCTAGGCTGCTGCTGTACTCATTCTACGCACATGTCTTGTGATGAAGCTCCCTAGGCTGTCACTCCTGGCCTCGAGAGGTCTCACCCAAGCTCCCTCATCAGCCTCAGGGCCCACCCTTCCCATGTTCTGGAAGCAGCAGCTGTCATGGGAACCTCTTTCACTTCTGAATGAGTCTTAACTCATCCAGTTCTGGTGCATGCTGGGCTTCACGCTTTTTCCCATGCTTGGGAGAATCTCAGCAAAGAGAATCTCAAGCAAGAGAAGATTCTTCTGATCCTCTTTTCTCTCACCTATGCTGTTTAAGCACCTACTATGCTTATCATGGTCTGTGTCTGGGGTATTATCTCTACTAGATGTTACAGTATCTTCATTTGCTTATATGCCCCTTGTCCACCTCTCTCTATAGGGTAGGTGTAGCAAGTACAGCCTTTCCTGCAACATTCATGCCCAGTACCTGGAGAATGCCCGAGCAGGTATTCATGCTATACTCCAGTGACAATGCCAATGGTTGGTTGGTCAATAATTGATTTCTTTGCCTGTTGTTCCCCCCTCCCCATATTCTTTTTTCTTTTTATTTTAGAACTTTCCTTTCCCTTCACAATGGAGGGAGGTATTTTTAATAGGCCCTTCCTTCCCTACCAGCTCTATCAGAGAGGTGGCCAGATTGCCTCACCTGATGGAACTGTACTTTAAATGGGGTTGGAGAGGTACTTTGGTTAGAAAATTAAGAATTACTTGTTAAGGTGCTAGAGCAGTGGCTCAGCAGTTACAGAATTTGCCTGGCATGCCCGAGCAGGAGGGTTCAAACCCTAGCACCACATACACAACGAAGAGTCGGAGCAACAAAAGTCACATGAAAAACTAAATAAAATTGATTCTCTGTCCCTCTTTAAAAAAAAATACTCTTTAACATCCTGTAAGTCACCTATCAAATATGGTGTGAATATAAATATGAATATAAACATATGCACACACCCAGATACACCCATGACTATATACACATGTGCGCTTATGTATGTATATGTTATGAAAATGTAAAAAATGGAGAGAATATGAAAAGCAGTACATAGGAAAGCAGCACGTAGTTTGAGGAGAGCATCATTGGCAGAAAGAAGCCCTGAGGATACAGGAGAGGGTGGAGCTGCTTAAACAGAGGTATACACTTGCTGCAATTCTGCTACTCTACACCCTGTTGACAGTGACTGGTCTTGGCATAGGCAGGTGACCCACATAGATTTGTTCTGAGCCTGTTTTCTGGGACTGGAATGGACTTTAGAAACGAGGACCTCTCTGCTTGGATCCCAGGTACTAAGGGCTGCATAAGCCTGGAGCTGCCTGGATTTTTGCCATATACTTCACAATGAGGGAGGTGTCCTGCAATAGGCTCTTTCTTCTTACCAGTTGCATCAGAGAGGTGGCCAGATCACCCAGTTGATATAGACCCACCCAGATGACTCAGGCCGATATAGGAAATAACAGGTCTAAGAAATAAAGGGAGCTTCCCAGAGGAGTTAGAATCAGCACGTTACAGAGACACAGCAAAATCTGTTCATAGCAGCTCAATTTACAATAGCTAAATTATGGAACCAACCCAGATGCCCCTCACTGGATGAATGGATCCAAAAATTGTGGTACACACACACACACACACGCAATGGAGTTCTACTCAGCAATTAGAAACAATGAAATTACATCCTTTGAAGGTAAATGGATGGCGATGGAAGAAATCATGCTGAGCGAAGTTAGGTAAACTCAGAGAGTCAAGGGTTGAATGTTTTCACTCATTTGTGGAGGCCAGAGCTAAACCCAGGCCTGTATGAAAGGTAGTTGACTCCGTGTATTAGACCCAGAAAAGGTGTGGTAACACATAACCTAGGGCAATCACAGAGACGTATGGAGGAGGAGAGGAGGTTTGGAGAGGGAGGGTTCTAGGGGGTAATTCTGGTTTAAGAATATATGCATATCATATTGTTACTTTATATGCATTTATGATTGTACAATAACTGAATTTCTTACTAATAATAAAAATAAAGAAATGAAGAGTCACTATGACCTTATCTGAACTCCAGGACCAGCTGCAGCTGGTCTACCTGCAGACGTGATTGCCATTTGCTCCTCCGGTGACTTGAATAAACAGTCTAAGGTACCAGACATTCTACCTGCGAAGTTTGGCTCTTTATTATCCTCTTACTCCTTCACTGGTGATAATTCTTCCCTCAATTTTAAAAAACATGGATACTTAAAATAAGGGGGGTTCAGGCAAGGGAAAGAATTTAAGATTCCACCTTTTCATCTGCTCTAACACAGAGACCCTCCTACACCTTTGGGGTGTTTTCTGCCTGATCCTATAGCATTTATACATTAGGGAAAAATGCCCGAGTAGGATAGTATGGTACAGTGGGCCTGTCCCCACCCTGGGAGGGTTATCTGCAAAGCTGTGAGAAACCAGTCCGGCTCTGAGTCTGGCGGCCTCGTTCTGCCAATCACACAGCTGTGCCACGGGGTCATTGGGAGCAGTGATCGAGGAACTCCATCCCAAGTGACTGCAGCCAGGACTCAGACAGCTCAGCTTTTAGTTTTGATATTTCAAGTATCTAAAAACCAACACTTGGAGAAGGTAAAATACAGTGTCTTCTTTTGAAGTCAGGATTATAATATATTGGCCTCACAAGTAAATATTGACTAAAGGAAAAGAGAGAGGGTTATTACATCATGATATAAGCCATAATTTAAAATTTGGGCTCTGTTGTTACTACACATGAACTTTCTGTCCTCAGTGAAAATTGACAAACTGACGGAGAGTTCATTGCGAGAGATAAAACATGATGGAAGCCAATCAAAACCCATTCAAAAGGCTTCAGTTTCACTCAGAGTTCCCAGCAGAGCCTCTAAAACCAGCAAAGAGATACTCTCTTATTCTCTGCTTTGGACATTTTTATGGAAACCCTAAGTAAATATTTTATTACATATATTTACATAATGTGAACTTGCAGAACTTTTGACGTAGTGGCACTGAGGTTTTAATTCTATAAAAGAGAATAATGTAACTCCAAAAGGTTATATAGCATATGCTGCCATGATATTTAGGACCAACATGATATTTTAAAAAATACTCTCAATTCCATTAAAGGAATATAAAAGCATTCCTTTAAATTTCTTATTAATTTAAGACTTCATACCTACACTAAGGGTGAGGAGAGTCCCATAAATTTTGAAGATCAGTGGAAGCAGACACAGGAAGGATCCTCATGGCTGGCCAGGCCTGGTTCACACTGCACAGGGTCCCCAAGCTCAGAGGAATACAAATACTCCTTTGAATGAAATCAGGAGTCTATCAGAACTGCTTTGCCCAATTAAAACACCAAGGGCTTAGAAATCATCCCAGTGCAGCCACTTCCCAATGGTGTCCCTGACAGGTGACCCCTGATGTTCCCTCAGGGTGGGCAGCTTACATTGTCTTGAAGGCACTTGTTCTATTTCTAAAGAGTCCCAGCGTGAGAAAGTGCTTCTCTGCACAATCTGTGATCTATGGAGCAGAGCCGCTGGCTCGTGCCAGCACTGGGCATCCCTAAGTGGTAGCAATCTTTCTCCTTAAGGAGCTCTCAGACTAGTGGGGTGAGCAGATATACTCACATGACAACTATATGATCTGACAGAAGGTCACACAAGCACCCAGGAGCAAAGTGCCCTGCTACTGTGAGACTGTGTTTTGTGATCTAAGACAACCGTATGAATGCAACACTGGCAATGATACTCAGGATAGCAGGAATGACCATGTACTAAACGTCTCCTCCATGCCAGGGGCTTCAAACCCAGTGCAGGTTTGACAACAGCCATACAAACCATCTTGTATGGATGAACCATCTGAGGCTCAGGGAAGTTCCAAAGTCACTTATCCAGCAACCTGGTCAGTAAGTGATAAACCTCAGATCCCAAGCCAAGTTGGATCCCAAGCTTTTGCTCCTGTTAGTACTCCTCCTCCCCCAATAGTCACTTCCAGGATAAGGCCATACAACCTAATTTTTTGTCTTAGTAGGCCACAGCTCAAAATCCCTCCCTATCTCTTAGGACTCAATGGAAGCCACATTCTTAGCTTTGGATTCAGAAGTCCTTTTCCCAGCCTTGTTCCCAGCCACACCCCTGTCCCTGGAGGCTCTTTTGGTTCCCACTGCCAATCTCCTTAACCACTTGTATCAGGGCCTGATCACAGAACAACCACTAAGTCATTAACTCCAGTTCTCTTTAATTACAAGAATAAGTCCTGAAAACCCCAGCAGTTCCTTTCTAAATTTCTAGCTTAGAGTCATCTTTAGCTGGAAGAAGAGTGATTGTCTTAGCTATTAAAAAACCTGTGCCAGGAGTGAACACTAACCAGGGTTGCCACCAATTAGGAATGGGGACATAGCAGTTTTCCCTTACCAGGAAGGAGACCAGGGCTTCCAGACTTGGGTCACATGAGCTCCTCAATTTTTTTTTTTTAAGAGCGAGAGGGACAGTGGGGGGGGGGGGATGAATGAGAATTTTATTTAGTTTATTTTAGTTTTCATGTGGCTTTCATTGCTCCAGAACTTCACTGTGTATGTGGTGCTGAGGTTTGAACCCGCGTCCTCATGTATACTAGGCAAATGCCACAACTGTTGAGCCACCGCTCGAGCCCCTTTACCCATGACTGAGACTTCACAGAAAGCATTCCTCTGGCGACAGTAGGACATTCTTCACAGAATATAACAAGGCATGCTGCAATAGAGGGAATGTTTACGTCTTCCCCACATTCACCTGTTGCAACCTAAAGCCCAGTGTGATGGTACCCGAGAGGGAGACTCTGGGAGGTAGTCACATCATGAGGGTAGAGACCTAACCAATGAAATCAGTGCCGTATAAAAGAGATCCCGAGAGTACCCTCATCCCTTGCACCATGAGAGGACACAGCAAGAAGATGCCATCCATGAATCAGGAAGCGGCCCTCACCAGACAGGCCTGGACCTTTGTTTTGAACTTCCCAGAGTCCAGAACTTGGAATATAAGGCACCTAGTCTGTGGTGCTTTCTAAGAGCAGCCAGGATAACCCAAGGCATGTGTGATACCTGGAAACCCTTTGAATCCAGAATGCAGGGGAACAAGGCTGCTAAAGTAGTTCATCAGCAAAAAGGACCTGCTCTCTGCAGGCCACCAGTGAACTGTATCACTAAATCCAAACCCCTCCAGGCCCGACTTTAGAATGGCAGGGAAGTCACTCTTCCCTCATGGAAGCCCTCCTCCTGCTTTGGCCCTGAGTCCCCTGCTGTTAAGCCCTTCCTCTGCTTGTCCTCCACGTGTTGGTGTGCCTAGCCTCTGCCTGCCCAGGCGCCCTCTCTTCTAACTTCTCAGTCCCTGACTGTCCCATCCATTTCAAGCATCACTTCTGGGCTTTGGTTTCCTGACTCTGTACCACTCGCCCAGACCCCTCTGAGCTCCAGATGAACATATGCACAAGTCTGCTGGGAACAGCCACGGCCACCTAGCAGCCCTACCCTCAGCGTTCCCATCCCAGGATGTGGAGTCACCCCACTAAACCAATAGTAGCACTGCCATTGCACCAACCACAAAGAAACCAGAACCTTCTCAGCCTCTGCGCCCATCACACTGAGCTATACCTTCCACACTTCTCCCAAATCTGCCCAGATCTCTTCCTTCTCACTTCACCATTGCCACCTACACCTGGGAACCATCATTTCTTAGAACCACTTTATTGCTCTCCCTGCCATTTCTCAAGGCCAGTTTCCATGCTGAAGATCCCTGTCCCCTTGTCTCCTACCTTCCACTCCTTCCTCTGCATGCTAGCTCCTGCCACTACTTGGCAATGAGGTGATCCTGACGAAGTTCCTCCTCAAGCTGGTCCACTCCCTGGCCCTCATCCCTTAAATGCCAGTTGTACTACCATCAGCATGACCAACCTGCTCAGAGCAGCTCCCACAACTCCAGGGCTCCTGCTGTTTTCCCTGAATGTTCCTGACAGCTCCTACAGTTCCTTCACCCCACTGACCAAGACAGAGTGAACTGTCTCTGGCAGGCATGGTCCGAGGATTGGGGATGCTCAACTCCCTTCTGAGCCTTCCTACAGTTCGCAGCACACTTCCAACACAGTTGCTACCTGCCCACCATGAGATGCACACCCACTCTGCAGTCAGCACAAAGCACAGGGGAAAGGCCCAGCTCATAGCTGGTTTGTGATGTTTACTGAATGAATAAGAAAGTAATAAAAAAATACATGGCAGACCATGGGCACAGAGAGGCTCTGAGCATTGGCTTCTAACTGCCCAAGCAACGAGGGGCTGCACCTGGAACACCGAGCCTGTTCGGCATCCTTCAGAAGACTTGGGAACCACAACGTCCCCATGCAGCCAACTCCATCCTCGGACAAAATGACAGGTAAGGATTTTCCCCCTTTTAAAGCCAAAATTTGTTTCCCTAGCATTTCCATTTTTTGGTTCCAGTTCTGGCTCCTGCGGCTGCCCTGAAAAAGCCCATCTCTTCAGGGGACAGCATTCTGGCTAACAGAACTGAGGGAACCAGGCTGGGCTCTGCTTAGAGGGCAGCACAGCTGTGACCAGGCCAGCATGTGGCCCCTGGAGCTTCCTACCTCAGGAGAAGCATCTCAGGGCCTGGCTTTGAGTCACCTCACAATCCTCAACACACATGCTCCCGAAAAGCACCTTCCTTTATTCATGAAGCTCCTACTGTGTGTCACGTACTTTATAGGTGCTGGGAGGGATGCAGGTAAAGATGATGAACAAGCTTACATTCTAGTGAGGAAAGAATGACAACAAGCAGAGAAATAAAGGACAAGAGCACTTAAGACAGGAAAAAGGACTTTAGAGAAAGTGGCACAAGGTGAGGTGTTAAGAGGCTTGGGCTCTCTCTTAGCTAAGTTAGAGAGGCCTCTTGAGGGAATACCCCAGACTGGTGGGTCTGGAAAGGACCATGCCATGTGACAGTGGTGGCGAGGGTGCCCCAGGCAGGGAGGTGGCCAGAGCAAGCTTGGTATGGCCAGGAAGAAGGGGAGCACAGGAACGCAGGAGGCTGGTGCCGGATCAGAGAACCTGCAGCATCAGGACGGAGCACGTCAATCTGATTTCAAGCGAAACAGGAAGCTGCTGGAGAGTTGTAAACACAGAAATGAAAACAGCTGGACGCAGCCATGTTCTTGTTCTCACTGGGCCTCGGCCCTCATCCTGCACGTGGGAGTCTATCGAAGCACCACAGGTATATGAGAACCATGAGCCCGAAGGCCTGGGCTCTTAGGAATGGCACTGACAGGCATGCAAATGAGCTGCTGGGCGAAGCAGCATGCATGGCACGTGGGGCAGCATCACCTGGGGGGCTCTCCCCACGCCCATGACAGATGCTGGTTCCAGTGGGCTCCTATCCAGCCGGCAATGGCAACACGATGCTCTTGCGTGGTAACCCTCTCACCCCGTGGCCAGTCTTTCTAGCACAGGAACCACAAGAGAGAAGAGCGGTCTGCAAGTTCAGAGAGGTGCTTGGATCACCTCGTGGCCAATCAACTCCCTTTTCACTTGGGGTAAGCAAATTCCCGCTGCCTGTGGTGGAAACATGGACTGGCTTGCTAGGTGAGAGGGATGACTGAGCTCTGACGTCTTCCAGTTCTGTGCGGTATTGTGTTATGTAATCTCACACAAAAGTTGACCACCGGGACAGCATGCCATGGCAATACTCCAGGGCCATGACGTGGTGATGGTTTGACCGTATTTCATAAACTTAAAAGGAGTCAAAGTAAAACAAACAAAAAATTCCCCAGTCCGTGTAAATCTGAGTGCAAGGCAAGGTGTCCACACATGAGGGCGTGCTTGGGACTTCTCAGGTTCCCTTCAAGCCAGCATGTGAAGAGTGTGGCTTTTCTTTTCACCACCCAGAAAAGGGTTAAGGAGGACCTTTAGCTGCAGACTCCTCAATGGTGAGCTCACCTTCTGGAACCAAGCAGCCTGAAGAAGCTTTTCCCTTCGTTATTACAAAGGCTCTATCAATCTGCAAGTACTCAGTGAAACTGCCCACGCAGCGATTTTTGTCATGTTCAATCTAATGCTCAGGAATCTCAGTTTAAATTTATATGAACAGCATGGAAGAGGAACACCCAGGTAGTAAATTCCACTTTTCCCTTTCCAAATGATTTGTGCAATGGCCTCCTTCATTAACAGGAAAGAGAATGAGGAGCCGAACAAGTGAAGCTGGCACACGCAATGTCTGGGAATTTCCAGGCATTTCAGAAGAGTGGGGAAAGCCCAGGTCAGCTAGTTAGGCCTGGGACTGAACCCCAAGCACAGGTGGTAGTTCCTCCCTCAGCGCCAGGAAGGACCCTGAAGACAGTAACACATTAGCAGGTCAGACCAGAGGGCAGAGGGCGGAGAGGGCGGAGAGGGCGGGTGGGAATAGGGCACACCGGCCTTAGTTTGAGGATGCAGGGGTAAGGTGATGGGAACAAGGGATTTCATTATACTATTCTGTCTACTTTAGTGCATGTTCAACACTCTCATCCAAAAAAAAAAAAAAAAGGGGGGGGGGAAAGATTATGAATTTAAAAGAATAGGAAAAAAATGTCCCTAGTGATGACTTCTGGAGGTGGGAGATATAGGATTGTCCCATTTCTACACAGTACAGTTTGTAATTGCTTTTACTTTTCAAAGACTGGAAAAAAATTTAAAATGCCTGTAAATATATAAAGATGATAATGACAGTTTTCTATGAGTGACAGGATTGAAAATTTCTGGCTTTTTTATAGACATTCAGTTTCTCTATGATAAATGTGTTACTTGGTTAAGGCTTGGATTGTTTTAAAAAACACACTGACCAAATGCTGAGTCCACCCCAGTCACCTCCACACCCTGTGAGTCCCCGGCACACACCGAGAAGCTGCCTGGAGTTCCCTGTACAGGAGGCCACAGGTGTCACAGACCATGATGACTAACACACTCCTCGAGCAAGCCTGGCAGAGGTGTCGTCAGTGAATGAAGCAGCAGGCATGGGGCACACCCCTCCTGCACAGGGAACTATTGTCTTTGTGCCAGAAACACGACTGCAGGTCACAGTAGCCTGTGGCATTTGCCATCAGTGCTTTCACAGGCTTCAGTGCCTATGGTTAGTTTGTGGTGGCACAGGAACCCTGTGGCCCCAGCTAAATCCTCTACACAGCTAGGTATGACAACAGAATTTTAGCATATTTTCAACTCTTTCAGGATTTTTTTTTAATTTTAAAAAGAGACTCCATTAATAATTACTACTAATAGCAAATATAACATCTACATTTTTTTCAATGTTTCAAAGAAATATAAACATCTGTGTCTTTAAATGACTGTTCACGAAGTGTTAACTACATCACTCACTGCCTAATCCACTCTCAGCCTTCCTTTTACTTAAAATTAGAACTTTCATACTATTCACATTCAATTCCGAGGGCCAAAGCTCTTCCTGTACACCCTGGTGATTACCACCATGAAGGCTTTTCTCTCGTTCTGGAGATATCTTTTTGGTTGTTATTTTCCCATCGTGCCAAATCGGCTCTTTTCTTTCTTACTCAATTTTATTCATTAATAAATCTCGGTGTGTGAAAGAGAAATAACTTTCTGGTTCCTGAAAGCTTCATAGGACTTCAGGGAGTTAGCAAGAAAGCAGACGCACTGATCACGTGTGCTCGGGATGGGCGCGCGGGCTGCTCGCTTCTGTTTTCTGTTCTGGTGCTGGGTTATAACCCGGGTGCTTTACTGAACTCCACCCCTCAGAACTTTCTGAAGCAGGGTCTCACTAAGCTGCTGAGAGCCCCTCAAAGTTGCTAGCCCTGGCCTTGAACTTGGTATCTTCCTGTCTCAGCCTCTGGAGCCACTAGGACTATAGGCATGTGCTGCCTTACTGGGGTCCTTTTTTATTTTTAAAGAGAGAAGGATAGTGAGAGAGAGAAAATCATTTTTTATTGAGTTTTTCACATGGCTTTTGTTGCTCTGACACTTAGCTATGTACATAGCTAAGTACATGGGTTCAAACCCATGTACTTTCGCATGCTGGGCAAGAGTCGTAACTGCTGCTTATGGGGGTACTTTTAAAGTACTTAGCATTAATTCATTTAATCTTCTTTTGCTATGAAAGAGACATCTTACTGCAGTTGGAGAGAAACTGAGGCATTGGGAAGTCAGACACCTTGTGTCCAGACCTGTCTCCACCTACTTCATGAGGGTTAGCCCCTTGATATGGGGTATTTGAAGAACTTATATTTGCTTTTTTCTCAATTCCTGTAGGCTACAAGGGCTCCCAGTTAAAAATTATAAAAAGCATTATTATACATGTATCTTGTGAAACGCATATTTAAAGACAATAAGAACAGAAAATGATTTTCCATTAGATCTTTTTTTCTTGTGATGCTGGGGATGGAATGCACAGCCCCGGGCATGCTAGGCACATGCTCTACCGCTGAGCTACACCCCTAGTCTCTAGGGTATGATTTTCAGTAGGACTGAAAGTGACTCCTTTATGAGGACAATAAATATTTGCTGAAATAAAAACCTTGCCATACACTGTTCACTTTTTATTGTGAGCTGTCCATCTATCAACTTTCCAGTTTTTTATAAATGGAGCTTTCACATTAAGTAATTTGAAATGCTGAATTTTCTAGGTAACTGAAAGCCAAACCCTTAAGCAGCAATCCTTTATAGTTTTAAAACTTCTGGGTGGAAATCCTCTGTAAATATATTATATGCTTCCTTTTCTTAATAGCAAAATAAAAGTCAATATTAATAACTTAAGGTTGTAATATGAACATGACTTTTGTATTCTGCAATAGATGGTGATGTGGTATAGTTGGAGAAAGATGTCCTGCTCATCATACACTCTCCAAGTCGCTTGTCACCTCCATCACTAAAATGGAGTTAGGACTCTTCAGATGAAGTACCTCCTCGGTAATTACAACAAGAGTTATCATTTATTGTACCTGGCACATATAAGCCTGCCACACTCATTTCTCTTTGAAGAAATGAGTAAGCTTCACAAAAATTCTATGGGGTAGATACTGCTGATATCCACATTTTAAAAGATAAAGATATTCAGACTCAGAGAGGTTAAACGACTTGCCTGATGTCACGCAGCCAGAAAGTAGCAGAGCCAGGACTAGTCACTATCTGCACTAGCAAAGGTCTTCACTATCATACCACAGGACTATGTGGCACCTTAGCCAGGTCCTATAGTGTTTTAATCCTTACCACAGAGATCAGGGTCCCGTTACTTTCTGCTTCGTAACAACTTTACACATACCTACTTCACATACTGTACAATTCGAAATATGCAGCTGAATAATTTTCAGTACAGGCACAAAGGTGCTCAAGCATTACCACAACTAATTTTAGAATATTTTCATCACCTTCAAAAGAAATTTCGTATCTATTTTCAGTCACACCCTATTTCTCCCCAGCCGTCCCTGGCCCAGCAACCACTCAATGATCTTTAATCTCTGCAGACGTTCCTCCTCTGGACACCTCACACACATGGCATCATGCAACGTGGCCTTTCACATGAACTTGTGTGTTTTCCAGGTTCACCCATATTATTTATGAATCAGTACTTGGTTTCTTTTTGTGGGTGAATATGTCACATTTACTTATCCATCCGTCCGCTAGACATCTGAGTTGTTTCCACTTTTGTGTACCCTTTCACTTCATCATTTATTTATTTTTTTGCAGCATTGGGGACTGAATCCAGAGGCACCCTACCACTGACCTACATCCTGAGCCCTTTTTATTTTTGAGACAGGATTTCACTAAATTGCCCAGGCTGGCCTTGAATTTATGATCTTCCTGTCTCAACTTCCCCACCATGCCTGACTCTCTTTTACTTTTTAAAATAAACTTCACTAAGGACTAAAACACACAATACACAAACCTGAAGCATACAGCTCAATTTTACAAAGTGAAAGTACTTGGCATCCAGTTCAAAAAAATAGAACTTAAGTAGGGTTCCAGAAGCTTTTCTCATGCCTCCTCTCAACCAAAGAGAACTACTTTTCCTTTTTTCCCCTTTTTTTAAGAGAGGGGGGGGGGCAGTGAGAGAAAGAATTGGTTTTTAGTGGGGTTTTTTTTGTTGTTGTTTGTTTTTTAAGAGAGAGGGACAGTGAGAGAGAGAGAGGGAGACAGAATCACTTTTATTTGGTTCTTTGCATGGCTTTCGTTGCTCCAACACTTTGTTGTGTAGGTGGTGCTGAGGTTTGAACTTACATACTTGCGCATGCCAGGCAAGCACCGTAACTGCTGAGCCATGGCTCCAGCCCAGTTTTATTTGGTTCTTCATCTGGTTTTTGCTGCTCCAACACTTAGTTGTGTATATGATGCTTGGGTTCGAACCCGGGTCCTCACAAATGCCAGGCAAGGACTGTAACTGCTGAGCCACCACTCCAGCCCCAGAGAACTACTTTTTCTGACCTCTATGTAATCTACAATTATAGATCATTTTTGCCTTTCTTTTATTAGATCCACTTAACATGCATTATTATTTGGAGGAGGGTCTGGCTTCCTTTGTTCAATATAACATTTTTGAGGCACATCCATGTTGTGTTTTGAATTTGCTCCATACGCTGCTATATAACAATCCACCGTAAGAGTATACAATAATTTATTCATTTTAATTAATGATAGAAGCTTGGGTTGTTTTCAGTTTTCTGCTATTACATATAATGTTGCTTCAAACATTCTTATACATATGTACTTGTTTCTGCTAAGTGTGCACCTAAGAATGAAAGAGGTGGGTCATGGAATATACATTTACTCAGCTCTGTTACACAACATACAATGGCTCCCAAAGGTTTGCACCAACTTGCACTCCTACGATTGGCAGACAAGAGTTCCAGCTGCTCCACACCCCATTATCATCCGATGATGTCAGCTTTAAAACCGTTACTCTAATAAGAACATGCAGTATTACCTGACTGTGGTTTTAACTCCCATTGCCCTGTAGACTAACGATGCTGAGCACCTTTTCATTTATTTTTGTTTCTAACCACGGTCTATCTTTTTTCATGAAGTACCTGTTCAAGTGTCTATATATTATTAATAGAAGACCTTTGTCGGATATATTTATTATAAATATCTTCTGACACTCTGTGGCTTGCCTTTTCAGCAATCTTAATGGGTTCTTCTCATGAATAAACATTCTTAATTCTAATAAAATTTATCTATTTTTGCCTTTAAGGACCATGCTTCTTGTACTTAAGAAATCTTTGCTTGCCTAGGATATAGGGCTATCTTTCTTATGAGATCTTCTTGAAGTGTTCATGTATTACTTTTCACACTCAGATCTGTGAGCCACATGGAATTTATTTTTATGTACGGTGTGAAGTAGGGATTAAGACCCATTCCCTTCCTCAATATGGATATCCAACTGATCTAGTATCATTTATTGAGAAAACACTTTTCCTCACTACATTGTGGTGATATCTTAGCTGAAAACCGTATATATGTGGGTGATCCTACGTATGTGGGCTTGTTTCTATTCTGCTCCTACCTTGACTTCTGAACATCAACTGAACATTTATTACTCCACCATAACCCTTCCTACAATTTCAGGTCAATTTTAATCTTCCCATGTTTATGTTAGTAATATTCACTGAGCACTTACTGCTTGTCTGGCATGGTTCTAAGTACCAGAGATTATACTGTTTAATCTTGTCCACAATTCTGAGTTAGAGATCATTATCCTTGCTCTATAGATCAGGGAAGGTGATGTTAACAAAACAGTTAATCCCTTCCTCTGGAATATGGACTGTGCCCCTTCTCATTTTGTTGTCATGTTATCTACTTTGGTTGAAAAGTATCAGTAGCATATGTTACTGCTAACACCTTTAAAGCCAGGTTGTGTTTTTGCAACAATAAGCATAAATGGAACTTAGTTCTTTTAACTTTCATATGCTTAATAATTTGGGACACTCAGACATTTGAGAAAATGTATAGTTCAAACCACTATTTTATAGCTGAGGAAAGTGAAGCTCACAGAGACCACAGACATGCCTAAACTTCTACTACACAACAGAGGCAAAGACGAAACAAGAAACTTGACTCCCTGCTCCCTTTCCAGTGCTCCTCTTGGTCTCCATACTGCCTCTCTTCATGCAATGGTGTTGGAGCACTGAGGCTTCTCAGTTGCCTACCAGGTCTACCTTGGTGCCAGGCTCTTAAGGATGCTTGCATGGTGGGTGCCAGATTATCTTGGCTTTAATGAGCAAGGAAACTGGAACCAATCAGCAGAGCTGGAGGCAGATGAACAGGCCACAGTCCAGATTTGGTTTAACAAGGTGCACTGAGACAGCCACGAAAAAAGAGAATTTCCAAAGCCCAGACCCCACAGAAATCAGGCTAGCAAGATTTGAATGGAACATAGGAATAAGACTTAGAGGGGTGGAGCTGTCTCTCCACTTAATCTTTCCACTTAGATCCTCTGTCCTCAAAACAGGAACTCATTGGCAAACATCCCAGAAACCTACTTCAATGCCAGAGCCCTTGCATGACTATTCAGTTCTTTGGATTTTTTGAGTCAAGGTACAATTCAGTAAAAAATGATCATACATCAAGGACAGTTAAAACTGTTCACTCACCAATGCCCCAAATGAATGGAGAAGACATGCACTTCCTTCTAAGTTGATAGATCTACAGAATTTTCCATTTCTCATCTCAGGTTCATTATCAAGGGCCCTAATATGAAAATAAAGTTTGTCTGAGATCAAGTACTTGGGCTGCCTGGGATTTGCCTGAGGTCATAATGCCCTCTGACATAAGAGACAGCAAGAGGAAAAAAAAAATCGGCATTTCAAAACTGGGATTGGAAATGACTTCACATGGAAGACGAACGTAGGAGGAACAGCATTCGAAGTGCTGGGCATCATGAAGATGTCAGAGACAAACCCAGAAATGCATCCAAGCAGAAAATTGCCTCAAAGTGGAATTTTTCTTTTCCAAAACCTACTGAAGAATGATTAAGGTTGCCTTCTAAGACACAAAAAGCAGAGTTTAAACACAGCCTTTGCTTAAATTAAATAGTGCACGTAGATCTTTTTAAGGTACATATGGCATATGTTTTCAACATCTAACAGACTAAGCTTTCCTAATTCAGTTTGAGGTGCCTCTCACAATACAGTGCAAAATTCTTGGAAGAGTATCTCTTCAAAACAAAGCGCTTATGGAAGCAGAGGGACCAGGGAAAAAACCTATAGGCTAAGAGAACACAGAAGACCAGATCCAGAGAGAGTTTATATTGAGGTGATATGTCTGAGATACAAATTCCAGAAGGCCAGAACCACTGCTGGAAAGCTGAGGGAAAGGTGAAAAGAACAGCTACAAGGAGTGATCTGGTGCTAGGAAAGCAAGCGCAAGGCTGCTTGTGCAGGGCCTGAGAAGATGGTCATCCCTGGGTATCCCTCAGGGGACTGGCTTAGGACCCTATAGACACCACAGTCTGAAGATGCCCAAGTCCCTTATATGAAGTGTAGTATCTGCACAAAACCTACATAAGTCCTTCCGTGTACTTTAAAAAAGCCATGTCTAGATTACCCACCAGTGTAAATGCTATGTAAATAGCTATCATGCTGCATTGTTTTGGGAATAATGAGAAGGAAAAAATTTGCATGTGTTCAAAACATACAATTTTTAAAAGCTATCTTCATTCTGCAGCTCACTGAATTGCTAGATGAGGAACCTGCTGCCATACAAGGGCTGTTGCTAGATATACACGTATCTGTCCACCTGGGCCCTCCTTAGGTCAGGGCGCAGCCTTCAGTTGGTAAGCACAGTAGAATGCCAAGGTGCTTCAAGACTCTGGCGGTAAAGCCTGTTTCCTCACCTGATGTCCTTTATGACAAGCCAGGAGACTGTCTGTCTATGCCACGTCAATGGATCTGGTGAGGCTCACCTGCGGTGTGCAGCAGTGTATGGGTGGTGGAGAGCGCAAGGTAATCTGGTGGTGGCTACTCTGAAGCTGTGATGTAGCAGGAGAAGCTGCCAACAGGGTTCCTACCAGACAGTGCAACCGATATCCTTCTGCTTCTCTTACGCTTCTTTTGCCAGGGCACTGTCCGAACAAGACAGTTCACCTGCAGTGGCTTGCACAACAGGGATGTGTGTACTCTTCTCCAAAAGGTAGGTGTCTGCCTAATGCTTCTCTTCCTGGCAAGGTGCAGATCCTCCAATGCGAAGAGCAAAATGCAAAAAACTGGCCCAAGGACCCTTCTTGGAAATTCTTAGGTTCACACTTTTGAGGAGCAGACGCTGAGGTGTCATTCCTGGGCATGTGCACAGTGTGGCGGACTCAGCCTGATGCTTTTTCTGCTCCTCTCTGCTTATTTTCCTTTTGCTAGCCTCCAGGTGCTAGTAAACTCCTGTTTAAAAGTTGCCTGTTTTCAGTTGGGCTTAAGGTACTAAGCAAAGGATTATGGAGACACACTTAGAGCCAAGTGCTAACGAGTGCTATCAGTTCCTCAAGCAGCGCAGGTGGATGTCCAGAGAACACCCCTTTCTCCTTGGCCAGCCTTCAGGAACTCAGGCCTTCTCTGCCAGGTAAGGTGGTTTCCTTTTTGATGACGTCTCTTGCAGGATCAGCCTCTGAGACCTCCTTGGCTCACTGATGGGTAGCCAGTAGGTCAATACAAGGCACATTCCAAAGAATTAAGTGGCTCCTAGATAGTTTAATGAAAATAAGAGGAGGAGAAACTTTAAGTCCTAAGGAAGGGAACATTTTGTATTCCATGTGAAAAGCAATGACGGAGGAAACTCAGCTGTGAGGAGGTAGGTAAATTACTCATTCTTCAAATCATTAACATATACGTCATCAAATACATTCAGATTTATGCCATTCATCTGACCACTATCTTTGAATGGAAGGGAAGAGAAGGTAATTTAATCCTACCAAACTTTAATTTTGTAAATCTGGTAGATGGGTAATTATCAATGTATTTATAAATTTTCAAATGTGCTGATTTTTTCTTGAATTAAAACTTTTTATAATTATTTCTAATTGAATTGAATTGTGACCTGAGAGTATGATGTATATGATACCAGTGATTTTTGAATGTGCTTAGTGGTTTAACACAAAGTTGACATTTGCAAATGTTTTCTGTATGTTTGAGAAAAAAGTGTATTCTGGTTATTAGAGCCAACATTGAACGCACTGTTCTTTTTAGGGTTTCATTCAATTTCTGGTATTTCAAATTATCATTTCCTGAGATGATGATAAATTTATCAATTTGTGTATATATTTCTGTCCTGCTGTTTTATATATTTTGAAGCTAATTATTTATTAACATATACTTTGAATTATACTTTCCTGGTGAACTTGTCTATTTAATTGTAACTTAGTGACTCTCTTTATATTTAATGTTTTCTACCTTAAGATTTGTTTGTCAGACATTAATGAAAATATGCAAGTTTTCTTTTGTTTAGTGTATTATCGGCATATCTTTTTCCATCTTTCTGTACTTTTGAGTCTTCATGTTTAAGTGTACCTGTTAAAAACAGCATAATGTTAGGTTTTATCTAGTCTTGATAGTCCTTACTTTTATTAAATTTTTGGCATTTTAACATGCTTTTTTTTTTTGTCCTTCTTTTACCTATATATGCATTTTCCTCTTGTCATCCTTTTAGATTGAGGTGCATGCCTCTCTTCACCAGGTTGGAAGTTACATAGTATACTTCTATTATTACTATATATTTGAAATGTTTGTAGAACACAAATGCTGGAAATATAATGCATATGATATAAAAGATAATATAGAAGCTGAATATTAAAAAGCATATGAACATGTTTACATATGTTCCCAAGTTAGATCCTAATATGACAAAATATATTTCAACGTTAATGGGTTTTGGGAAAAGATCTCTGGTTTGACAAATAGTAGCACCGGATACTAGAAGAACGAAAGTGAGACCTAATAGCTTTATGCCTGATATTCTTGCTTACTTCTTAAGGTTTCTATTTTGGGTCAGAATTGGAAACAAGAGCTTTTACTATAAGCTATTTTCACCATGACATGAATGAAGATGCACAGCAGAGTCTGGTTATTTGTCCATTTGTCTGGTACATTTCTTTGGGCAGTTAAGAGGCATCTGTTGTTACAATTATAGTAGGTAGTTCCCATGTTTTGGTTCATTTTTTGAACTCACAGTATAAGTCATCCAGTAAATTACCCTTCCCTATCTGAACATTTGTGAAGTTGATCTTGATATGCTTAATTTTTATCTGTTATATTAAGAAAGAATAAAAACTAGTTTTAATTTTACTTTTGTTTATTCCTTCTTCAATGTTCTTTATGTAGATCTGAGTTTCTGACCTATGTTATTTTCCTTCTCTCCAAACAATTTTTTTTTTTTTAAAGACAGAGGGACAGTCAGAGAGAGAGAGAGAGAGAGAGAGAGGGAGGGAGAGAGAATCAATTTTACTTAATTTTTCATGTGGCCTTCGTTGCTCTGAGACATCATTGTGGACATGGTGCTGGGGTTTGAACTCACGTACTCACACATGCCAGGCAAGCACTGTAACTGCCGAGCCACGGCTCCAGCCCCCAAACAACTTCTTTTAATATCTCTTCCAAGAAGGTCTACTGGCAACAAATTCCCTCATTTTCGCTTGTCTAAGAAAGTCTTCATTACTCCTTCTCTCTGAAGGCTAATTTTGCAGGGTACAGAATAAGGTTGGTGGTTTTCTTTGAACATTCAATATTTCACTCCACTCTTTCTGCAGGAGGGGTGATCTCTGATATTACCTGTAAGAATGTCATCGTGCTATGGAGTTTTCACCTCTGGCATGTCCATTCTGAGCCTCCTGCAATTTGGCAATTACACTTCAGGTTTTCCACTGCAGAACTGGTTCCTGTGGTAGTCTGTTTTACTCTTTCCGGTCAGCCGCAATTCCCTATTTTCTCTAGTCTCTCCAATTTTGGGGGCAGCAATTTCCCCTATATCCTTCCCTCTCCTACAGATCTTAGAAGAGTTGTTCATTTTTCATTCTGTTCCTCTTTCTGTTATTAGGATGGAGTGGCACATTTCCAAGTTCCTTATATGTAGAATTGGAAATTGGAAGTCTAGGGTCAAATTTTAAAACTTCTTCCTATTCTGACATCAACATTAAAAGCTATAAAATTTCTTCCAACTGTTACTATAGTTGCATCTCAGAAATTTTAATGTTATGTTCTTATCTTTCAAGTCAAACTATTTTCCCATCTCTCTTGGAATTTCTTCTTTGATTCATCAATTATTTAAAAGCATACTGATGAATTTCCAAATATATGAGGATTTTCCATACATCTTAATAATAAGGATACATTGTTGGATTTTTAATTTGTGTAGAAGTGATGTGATGACAACAGTACCAAATATGAAGAGGAAATGAAAGCAACTGATGGAAGGTTCTTATATTAAAACTGAAATGGTAGACAATGATAAGTTAAAAATGAACACTGTGAACTCTACAATCCAGAGCAGTGGTGCTCAATCAGGCCATTTTGCACCTAAGAGGACACTGGTCAACGTCTGGGGATTTGGTTGAGACATCTGGGGAGGGGTGCTGCTGGCATCTAGTGAGTATGGGTTAGGTATGCTGCTAAATATTCTTCAATCCATAGGGCAGTCCCCCACAAGAACTAATTATTTAGTCCAAAATGTCAATTGTGTCAAGGCTGAGAACCTTCTGGTCTACAGAAACTACAAATAAATAAAACAAAAAGATAAAGTTAATATGCATATCAAGGTGACACAGAGATAGTACTAGATATAATGTCAAATGGATTTCAAGCATTTATGGATGTACTCAGCACCTTTCCACAAGGAGGTATACACGTGGATACTCAAACTACTTTATAACAGCTATAATAATTACTGTCATTGCTACTGGGGTAAGGTTTTAGTTGACTAGCAACCTTGAATGAAGGTAATATTACAAGACCTTCAGCTATGTAATGAGCAAAGGTTTCATTTTCTTTTGAGTGGGAGGTGAAACAGGAAGTGCTGTAGCTAAGGCATCAGTAGACACTGTTTTTCATGACATTATTTTGTTGCTCATTTGCATTATATCTATAGGAGCAGTTTTGCAGCTATAGGAGCATCTGTGCATTGAGCACACTACTTTTAGGTTATACATGTGACTCTACATGAGCAGAGATTAAATTTAGTTATATCTGTGGGAGTTAATTTAACTTTCTTCCCATAATGCTTTACTGAATTATCAGACAACATGATACTCTGATTACTCAGACACTCTGATATCATGACATACAGTACCACCTATAAGCTCATTTCTCTTATAGTTGTAAAATAACAATTGTCATTATCTGAGAAGTCTTTGTTTCAAAACAAGAAGTTTCAGTAGCAGAACTCTTTGTAACAAACTTACAGTTACTTCATGGCTGACTACCTTCTCATATATTTACAGAACCTACTCCGTTGAAGTTTAAGTAGAAAGAAAGGAATCAAATTCCACTGTAGCTGGTTTCAAACCAGTCGAACAGAAGCAATCATAATGTTAACAGAAGTAATCACATACATATAATGCAAGTCCTCCTTACCACTATTTCACTACAAATTTATTTTACATTTCTTTAAATCTTGGAGTATTTGAAACATCATTCATCACATTTTAATTAAATACTGGGGGGTAAAATAACCAATTCAAAAAAAGAAACAAGGAACAAAAATATAAAACAAAGAAGAAATAGCAACATAACTTTATTAAACTACACCCAAAATTGAAATAAATGCAAACAGTCTAAAAATTTGAACTAAAAGGCAGAGACAGATTGTTAAAAAGGATTACAGGAGAGATAGGCACACTAACACACTGTTGGTGGAGCTGCAGACTGGTACAGCCCCTCTGGAAAGCAGTATGGAGAATCCTTAAGAAATTAGGGATGACTCCACCATACGACCCTGCTATTCCACTCCTGGGTATCTTTCCAGGGGACTTAGAATCAGCACATTACAGTGACACAGCAATATCGATGTTCATTGCAGCAC